>VDFB02032425.1:0-43597 GCA_007258455.2 Sequoia sempervirens | reverse complement strand
TCCACTTTTTCTTGTTATTTTTGAGCCTTGTCTTCCTTATCACTGGGGATATTTCCATCATCTCGTTCCTCTTCATCCGAACCTTCTATCTACATAGCTTTCACTTTTTCTAGCTCGGTAGGAGCTCTGTTCTCCTCAATGATGTCTTCCTATTGTAGGGAAGTCCCTTTATCTTCTTTAATATTTTCTTCCTCTTTCTTTTCATGCTCTTTCTCAGGAGGCACTTCCTCTTCTAGCAATGTTTCTTATTGTCTCGAGCCCTCATCTTGGCCAGTTCATGGAGGCTCCTCTAGGTTTTCCACATCTGTATCAGTATCTATTTTCTCTTCTCTATAGTGGTGTCTTCAAGGCTAGCCTCTTCACTTACATCTTTTTGCTCTTGAGGAAACTCTTCATCCAACTCCTAATTTGACATTTAAACCTCATAAGGCTCATCCAATTTTTTATTTCCCTTCTCCCCAGAGCCTTGTTGTGTTTCTTTGTCAAAGGCCACCTTATCAATGCTCACCTTTAGTCCACCCTCTAGATGCTCAAAGTAGTCATCCCTATCAGAATCCTCGGCCTCGTTGGAAATTTCTTTTAAAGCCTCTCCAAGTTTCTCTACATTGAGTTGCTCCATTTCTTCAAAAATCAGTATTGTTGCCTCCATCTTTGGTGGCTTGGTTGGTGGTGGAGGAAGTGGAAACATAACAGAAAGTTGGGCCTTAATTTCCTATACCTTGGGGTTGAGCATTATCCTAGAAAGTTTAGAAAGCACATTTTGTATATAGGCCATGAAGGCATGTGGCAAAGTGGGTGTTGCCATAGGGATGGTCATTAAGGAAGGAGGTAAAGTGGATAGGGTTGGTAAGGGAGGTAGAAGCAAAGAATTTGATAGTGGGGAAGTAATGGAGGAAGAAGAGTCCAACACTACCACCAGAGTAGTCGACGAGGTGGAGGTGAGGTGGACAAAGATGTCTACGGTGAGTGGAGATGAGATAGGAAGGGATTGGGTTGGAGGTGGTGGAGTGGTAGCAATAGCAGAAATGGGAGCAAAAGTGGTCAGTGGTGGTGAGCGAGGCCGCTTATTTTCTTCTTCTTTGGGTTGGGGCTCCCCCTCTTGAATAGTGGGAATTTCTAGAATAAATGTACATGTTCTCCCCTTCTTTGGCAGACTGTGGTCCTTTCATTGCCTTCCTTGTATAAACTTTGTGCTCGGGTTTATGCTCAAGCACCTCTTTCCTCTTTTTAGATCTTGTAACAAGTAGAGATTTTGGAGCTCCCCAGAGGATCTTGTAGTATCATCAGTATCAGTCTCACTTTCCATTTCATCCTCGAGCTCCCCATATGCAAGATAGGCTTGCCTTTCCTTCAATTGAGCAATTTATTCATCTAGTCATAGTTTTATTATGTGCTCTATAGAGCGAGTGAGAACATCCAAGTTGGTGACCTCTTCTTCAGTCCAATCTATCACTAGCAAAGGTGCATTCATCAAGGCACCAACTACTTCATCTATCATGGTGTCATCATCAAAAAATTGTTCTAGCACTTGAAACAAATTGATAGATTTCACAAATGCGACAGTCATTCTCATATAGTGGTGCATCCACACCTCCTTGTCATCAGTACAATTCACCAAAAAATTGTCAATGTGAGGGTGGTAGGTGTATTCTCTCCCAACCCATTTCTTTAACTTACCCTGAGGATCCACTCCTCCTCTGTCTGTATGAAGGTTGAAATTATACTCTATTAACTCCTTTTCTGAGTATTATGTGTAGGGAATAGTGGGGCAAGCGTACCTTCCTTTTCCAAGGGTGAGGGGATATGGGACCCTAGCTTTGTGTTTTTTGCTCAATATGGTGTGGGAAGTTTGAAGCTATCGAGTTACCTCTAGCATGATGATCCTATCATTGGGGTAGCATGGTAATCTGTAGGGCCTTTCAGAGAATCCCTTAGCTCTGATGTATGCAAACTTGGGGAACTGGATGAATAGATATCCAAAACCCTTCATGAATTCTTTCACGCTATGCTACACTCTTCTTTCAAAATCTCCCCCCAGGAGTCTGATTATATACCCAATGAATGCATAATTTACTCTTTTATGCTCCTTGAAGTTTTTGTATTGTAGTTGTGGATAGTAGTGTAGACATGGAAAATATACAGACATACTTGATCCCGATTACTAACACCATTTTGTCCTAAATCACCTTCTTATCTTATCATCACTCTTCGTCCCTTAATTAAATAAATAATCATTTATTTGATTAAGTCATTCTCTCTTTTTAATTAAATTAATCATTCTGATTTAATTAACCCTATGTCTCTATTTAATTAAATAATTCATTTTATTTAATTAATCTCCAAAGTCATCTTATTAAATTAAATAAATTATACCTTGTTTGATTTAATCTAACATCATCTCTTTTAATTAAATAAATCAAAATCTTTATATAATTAATATTGAAATCATATTCTTCTCATTTTGATTTAAATCAACCCATAAATATAAATTAATTAGTCACATCATCAAATCCCTCACTAAATTAATTAGACCTTAATTAATTTAATCTCAATCCATGTCCCATCCTCTAGCTTTTGCCACTTGCACATGAAAATACGTTTAATTCATTTATTAAATCCTTATTTTCTTTCAACTTGGCATCTCTTGGGGAATATTCTTCCAAATTTGAAATTCCTCCAAGTGGATTTTTCCTTCCAACAAGACATTCATTCCCTCTTACATGTCATTTCACTAATTTCAAATTCCACCTAATTGCATTTATGGGCACATTCATCAAAATGTGTACATCCTTCATCCTCTCACATCTTGACAAGTGGCGCCTCCTCATTGGGTGTTGAATGATACCACATTGCTTCATTTGGATCATTCCTCCATCTTGTCTTTCTATAAATAAGAGGTTTCTCTCCTCATTTTGATCATCCACAATTTGAGTAAACTTACTCTACTCAATTTCATCTTCAAGCATATCCATCTTCATCCATTTTATCAAGTTTATAGCTAGGTTATGCAGGTTTTTCATCATGGAGCTCAATTGAATCAACATCAAAGTGCATCACTCATCAACATTGCATCATAGAAGTTGGGAAAGGGCCAATTTCCACATCAAATTGGCACCAATTCCTCCATGGGATCAAGAGTTTGTTTTACATTGAATAGGATTTGATAGCTTTTGTTTATGTTTGCTTATATTCTTCATCTCATTTCTTGTTCTTTGCCATTTAAATGGATTTCATGGGGAATCTTGATTCTCACTTGCATTTGATCTAACTATGTGTTTCTTTATTGTGTTTATGTAGGTCTAGGAGCTTAGTTCTACATTTTGGAATTAGAAGGAGCGAAAATTTCAAGTTCTAATCACGTTTTTCAACAGAATCCTGTGCTTTTATTTGTTTTTGGTGTCTACAGGGAACAACGCCGCTATCAGTTCAGTAGCACCATACAACGTCGCTACCAATCTAGTAGCACCATACAACCCCGCTACAAACTTCAAACTGCGTTGCTTGGTCTTTCCCACCCATAATTCAAATCTTCTAACTCCAACGCTAGGTCAGTTTGCGGGTGCTAAAATTTTCAAACTTCAAACAACACTGTTAGGTAAAACTCCATCACCATCACACTCTCTGGTCTACTACAGAGTGTCGCTTACAGACCTAGCGATGTTATAGAACACTACTAATTTCCTCAAACTATGTTGCCTGTGTAGATTGCGCTACTGGAGTGAAGTAAAAAGTTTAAGATAACTCAATTTTGACATGTGCTTTCTTATTTTGGTTATTTTAGGTTGCTAATTGGTTTTTCTCACCTCTGTTTTGCAGTTCTAATCAGTTTTTGCAGGTTGGTCTAATCAAGGTGAAGGAGGAAAACAAGGTTGAAAATTATATTATAGCATCATTCTCTCATTACATCAAGTGTTTTTGAACACTTCACTATTTTTTAACACTCTTAGAGAACTTATAACCTCTCTTAAAAATTGGTTATCTTTCATGTGCTTAGGATATACTAAATTTCTTTTGGGCTCTAAAAAGAACACTATAAAGGATTTCAATTTTTGCTACAAAGGGATTAAAAAGAACTTTAGGACAAACTCACCAGGTTTGGTTTGAGGATTAACAATTGAACAAGGCAATCTCCATATTTCATTTTTGGTGCTCTAAAAAGAATCAAATCATTGCTTTGTGGATATAAAATGAACAAGTGCTTTTTTTTGTAATTACTTACACAAATTAATATCATTAAAAGGATGTATGCACTTCTCTTGTGCCTCATGGTGATCTTGAGAATCATAAGGCCTTTTGGTGACATTAAGCTGCGTAAGTAATTACCCACACACTTCAATTTGGATTTTTAAAATTGAACAAATCTTGCGAGTGTGAGTGGAGCATATTGAGTACATTTTGTTTCTTTGGTTCATAGAAAATATTGAATGAGTTACAGATATTTTGGTTTTCTTTGTTTATCTTAGAGGGCTTTCCTTGTGGGAAAAAGTAATCACCCAAGGGAATGACCCAATTGGGAACAGACTAAAGCCAAGCGACTTCCACCTAGGATATAAGTGTGGATATTGGAACAAAGGCCAATATCACGAGAATTATTTTGACGAGAAGGGTAGCAATGGTCTCTCGCAGCATGGATGGTCCCCCACGAATGGAATGTGCACATTAAAAACCTTGTTTAGAAAAGGCCAAAATCCTTGATCTATTTTTTGGTGCAAGAATGGTCGTTCTGAAGCCGCCACACACTTTTACAGATTTCAGTAGAAATGGAAAGTATGTCATGGGAGATTCATGGGTACTGATGCTTGGCTGACTTGAGAAGCAAATGCACTATAAGGGGGAGCCTGTGTGGTCAAGCATCTAACCATTTGCTAAGATTAAGCGTAGCTGGACTTGTCCAAGTGAGGATTCAACAAATACAGTCTTTCATGGCCATAGGGTTGTGCATGTTCTTGGAAACAAAACACTTTGCTTGATCGAGAACATTGGGAAAAAAAACATTAAACATTTTCATCAAATTTCAAACCCTTTAGGAAGCAAATATCTTTAAAAAAATTCAAGTATTATTTCTTTCCCTATGGATTCTATCCTTAGAGGTTTCTAAGCATTTGGATTTATATCTCAATTTTCTCGCTAAAGTCAACAATGGGTAACTTTTTCCTTGATTTCATTGAAGTTCCACATAATATACTTTGTGGGATGAGAAGAAGTTAAGACATTAGACATCTAGCTCAAAGACCTAATTGTTTGTGGTAAAAAGAACTCACTAAGCTAAGCTAAGAACAATTGAACCCCACACATGTGTCTCAAATGATTTCATGCAAGATCAAAACCAAAAAACCAAAGTAAAAATTTCTTAGTCCAAAAGATCATCAAAAGCATCTCTCAACACTCTACAAATTCAGACAAAGATTTATTTTCAACTTTTATAGAAGAGATTAAAGAAATAATCCTAGTTTGTACTTGTTCTATTATTGTCAAAATCCAAATCTTTTTCAGAAATTTGAACACCTTGTTTAGAGTAAAGCATGTTCTTCAAAAATGAGGTCTTGTAAGAAAGAGTCTTTTTAGGTACAGATAGGATCAAAATCAAATCTTCATCCATCTTTCAAACATCAAACCAAAGTCATCTCACCAACAACTCTTGAAAATATTGAAATCATCCTTCATGCTAGACTTTTTGGAAAATCCATGAATCAAAAATCCTTGAAAATAATTAAAATCCTTGAATCAAAATCCTTGAAACAAAACATCAAAATCATCTTTTTTAGTTAAGTATGTGTAGATTTATCCTTCTCCATATGCTTAGTTGAATTATCACCAAATCATCTTGTTTGATTAGGTGTGGGTAGATGCATCCTTCTCCCTACACTTAGTCAAATTGTCATCTTGTGAGAAATTATATCCCATAGATAACATCCAACATTTGGGGATCCATTTGTTCATTATCCAAAAATCAAAGCAATCCAAAACTATGTCAAGGTCAAAATCAAATCCAAGAATCCAAGAATCCAAAAAGTCCCAAAATTCTAGCATCCATATCATCCACCTTTCACACATTTCACCATCACACCTTTGATCTTTAATCATCCTAGCTCTTCTCTTTTGAGCCTCATTTTATGGTTCAAACAAGATCACAATACAAGAAGAGCATGGAGACCAACAAAGAAACATCAACTTCAAGTGACCTAAGCCAAACAAACTCTGAAATGAATCTTGTTGGATCAAGCAATCCCCTAACTAATTTTCCTTCACCATCACAAAATCCACAAGTGGAAAGTCAAGTAGAGGATATCACCAATAATTCCTTTGGGATGACACAAGATGAGATCACCGAAATGGTCCAAAATCCTAAGAATCGTAGAACTGTCAACATCATGATGAACCTCCATCCTTCATAATACATGCTTGAATTAGCAAAAAAAGGGGATAAACTCCCTTTCAATTATGATGTGAGCACCATTGTGGAACAAACTTTTGGGATCATGCCTCCAATTTCATCCATGCCCCCAATCTCATCTACACCTACATTCCAAAGCATCACCCAACCCATCCCCCAAATTACATCATCCATTTCTCCAACTCAACCTATTGTTAACAAAGGGAGTGCATTTCTCAATGCACTACAAACTCACCCCCTCATGAGTAACCAAGATTTGGAAGCAAAAACGATCTTAGGGAAATCTGTACACAAAAATCCATCACATCCATATGTCCCCCTCACCTTTCATGCAACACCGACATACCCGTTAAATACACAAACCTCTCTCCCTATGACCTCGCAAGGAGAAGAAGACTTATTTGGACCAGGGGGCATCTTTGACCCTACATCTTCATCATTTCCCCAAGGAAGTATGCCACTCACTTTTTCACCACTTCCACCCTTACCACCAACATCAACATCAACTCTCAGTTTGTGGTTACCACCATTGCCGCCACTCATTCAAAACAATCCCCCAAACATCAATCAAAGCATCATATCAAATCCTCCCATCTTGCCATCGATATCACAAAAACAAACGAAAACTATCCCAATAACACAAGAAACCACCACATCATCAACCATTCCCCAAAACATGGTCTCTCAAGGACCAAGCATATCAATCACACCATCCACTACAATCCCAATCATGAATATAATGGTGCCTCTCATCATAGCAACAAACACCATACCAAATCTGCCACCACCACCTCCTCCTCCTCCACCAAACACAAATACATAAAGCCAATATAGCATTGCATTACAAGCTACTCAACAGGCTGCCTATCAAAAGGCACTACAACAAATCCAAAATCGACAAGATGCACAAGCTGCACAAACTGCGCAAGATGTCCAACAAGTACAAGCCCAAGCCCAAGCACAAGCACAAGCTCGAGCCCAATACCAAGCTCAAAAAGTGTAGGCACAAGAACAAGCACAAGAACAAGCACAAGCATAGTACCTCACACAACAAGCAGCCCAATAACAAGCATACCAACAAGCGCTAAAGCAATACCAAGAGAAGAAAGAAGTATCCCAACTAGTAGCCCAACAACAAGCATTGTTGGTGCAACAACAACAACAAACTCAGCAATAGGCACTATTAGTGCAACAACAATAGGATCAACAACAAGCATTGTTGATACAACAGGAAGTACAAGAATACTTGGCATAGCAAAATGTGCAAGCACCATCCACCTACACACCAACCAATCCACCCATCCCTCCAACAAGTGAACCACCGCAAAACACCTTCATCCCACTCCCTGATCCGCAAAATGACGTAGCAATGCAAATCAAATTAATCTCACAACAAATTCTTTATCTTGATTCAGGGAAAACCACAAAGACACCCAACAACTTGTGTCCCTATCCATTTGATAGTATTCTTGTAATGAAACCATTCCCAAAGGGATTTGAGATCCCCAAATTTGATAAATACAGAGGGATGGGAAACCCTGAAGATCACATTAGGGAATTCCAAGTTCATTGCATGGAAGTTGCATATGACGATACATATCTGATGCAGATATTTCCTAGAAGTTTGGGTGGCCATGCCATGGAGTGGTTCTCTCGCCTTCCTCTTGGCATCAAAAAGTTCCAAGAGATAGTAGACACATTCATAAAAAATACGCATTCAATATTGGTATGGATGTCAGTCTAGAGGAACTATTATCTCTTAAACAAGGTTAAAACAAATCATTTGCTTCCGTCCTACAATGATGGTGATCCAAGGCCAATAGGTGCAAATGGATCATGCTAGAAGAACAAGAAGTTTGCACTATCATCTCCAATTTGGAAGGAACCTTGGCCTTCCATCTCAAGGTGCAAGGGATCACCACATATGACCAATTGATCTCCAAAGCGCTTAACATTAGACGAGCACTTATTGCACAAGGAGGGACACCTACATATCCTGAACAACAAAACAATCACCCATCCACCAGCTATAATGACAAACCTCACACATGGGCAAAAAATAGAAACATTACCAATGATGGTGTTGTTGACGCAAAAGTTGTCATCAATGCTCCTCAACAAAACACATTAGCACCCCAACAACAACCCCAAAACAACAATCAAAACAATCGTCAAGCTAACATTGTGACTCAACAACCAAACAATCAAACAATCAATAATGTGAATGATCAAAGGGGGCTACCCCAGTGAAACAAAAGCTCCCCCAAGTAGAAGTACACAACCTTTAGGGAATCAGCTGAATCCATCATGAAGAGGCTAGTGGTGGAAAAACTCATCACAATCCCCACTTATGACAATTATCAAGAGCCCTTGGTGAAACCAGTGTGGTACAATGAAAATCACCTTTGTGATTTCCATAAAATTAAGGGACACACCATTGCCAGTTTTATGAGGTTGAAAAACTTAATTCAAGACCTTATTAATGAAAAAATCATAAATGTGGTAAGAATGAGTGGGAAATCAAAATATCAAAATCTACACGAATCTGATGCCCAGTCATAACAACAAAGGGAACAATAACAATGATAATGGAAAAGGTGCATTCAAAAGTGTGAATCATGTATATGACCATGTCATCACATCCCTAGATGAGTATTGCACTATTATCACCATCATGGGAGCCCAAGCTTATTGTGAAGTCACCACAAGAGGTGGAAAAATTACCATTGTAGGGTCATCTTAGCCTACCAGAGCACCCACTTCCAACCCAATATCCATTCCTAGTGGCTATAATGTCCTTGATTAGTTGAAAAGAAACCCAGATTAGATCTCCATCAAGGAGTTAGTGAAAATATCATCGACCCACAAAAGGATCCTTGAAGAAGCATTGGCTTCATCCATCGTCTTTGCGGATCTTGATGCTAAACAAGTCCAACCTATGGTCGGAAACATCATTACCCAAAATCTTCTTACATTCTCCAATCAAGACTTTCCCACCCAACCATCACATAATCATGCACTCCATCTGGAGGTCCTAGTGCATAAGAACAAAGTCAAGAGAGTCTTGGTGGATGGAGGTGCGGGTTTAAACATTTGTTCCCTCAAGCTCATAAAGAATCTAGGAATCTTAGAGGATTCCATTGAAAAAGGAAAAGGTATCAAAATCAAGGCTTACGATGATCAAGAAAGAGTGTCTTAGGGAACTATCCAACTCCCTATTCAAGTAGGTCCAGCAATTATGGAAACCACCTGTCAGGTCCTTGATCTTGATTTTCCTTACAACATTCTCCTAGGGCGTCCGTGGATCCATGGGATGCAAGTAGTGGCATCAACCTTCCACCAATGTGTCAAGTTCACATACCAAGGCCAAGAGGTCACTATCCATGGGGATCCCAAACCATTTTCTTATAGTAAGAGCCTAGAAGAAAAATATTACAAAATCCCCCAAGTTCCAAAGAATGATGAAGGGCCATCAACTCCATACATTGATCCAGCTACTCTCACCTCCACTTTTGCAATAGATACACCCTCCATCCCTACCATCTCTGACATCAAGGTCATTATCTAGGACAATGGGTGTGGACACTAGATACAATCCCAAAATATTCTTTTGTGGTAGGAGAGTTACCACAATCTCCCAGGTCACGAGGACAACCATAATCAAATGATGCTTCCTCATCCCAAACCTTCACAAAAAGCTCCTCTAGCTTAATAAGTTGGGGAGATCTCGACCGGGAAGTAATAGAAGAGGACCCATCCTATCTACTGTACCAAGAAAATAGACCGACAAATGATCTACCTATGGATGATATCAATAAAGGCTTACAAGTGATGCTTGCCATGGGCTATAATAGAAAAAGAAATTGTATCAATGGAAAATTGGATTGTTAGCTTATTAGATAATGAACATCAAAATCCCATGAAGTAACAGAGCACAAAGGAAATAGACATGAAAATAAAAGGAACAATGTTACCAAAAATCTTCATCTTCCATGGTTCACCTTTGTTACACCTTCTAGTTTGCAGCAAATCGGATGAGGCCCTCCGATTTCAAATGAGCAACCTAAAGTAATGTCTAAGCCCTATGCAAATGTTGAAGGATTTGATAGAATAATGCCTATGTCTATGACAATATGCTAATTGAAATAATAACTACTAATGCTAAAATGACTATAATGCCTAAATTCAAAAATGAAGTTGTCAGATCCTGAAATTATGAGCAAAATTGTCTTTTATAGAAAACACAATTTTGAGTGGACGGATGAGATTAAATTCTAAGAAAGACCTAGAATGAGAGGTCCAGATTAAATCTCGAGAATCCCACTAGGGTTAGGAAATTCATTAATCAAACGTCATGATACAAAATCTCGATAATCGGATTCTAATACGCTGAGAATAAATGAGACAAATTAATTAGAAAATAAAGATTGCAATCAAGAAAAGAAGATAAAGATCGGTTCGATTTGGCAGATTTGAAAAATCAAGAAGATAAGATTTGAACCTAAGATCAATTTGGAAAAATCAAGAATCCGGCCGATTACTGTTGATTTTTGAAGTTAGTTACCAATTTGAATTAAATTAACCAAATTGACTTATGAGACAGCAAAGGACCTGATTATTACCAAAATGGACTCCATTTAGCTAAGATCGGTGGATGACATTTTAAATAATTGATTTATTTAAAATGAGAGGAATATTAAATCAGTAATTAAATGACGAATTTAATTATTTAATTTAGAAGATAAGATTAATTAATTAAACAAAATAATCAATTTATTTAATTAAGACAGCTTAGTGACATTAAATAAATAAATAAAACTTATTTATTTAATAACCGAAGAAATATATGATTAAAGGGGGAATTAAATAAATTAAGACATTTATTTAATTAAGGAAAGACTTAGACAATTAATGACGTATTTAATAAATAAATAGAATTTATTTATTTAATAATCATGAAGAATAAAAGGACATGAATTAATTAAATAATTATGAATTATTTAATCAATAGTCGAATGTGGACCAAAGACATAATTAAACATCATAATTATGCTAGGACAAAAGTGGTAAAAATGAAGCTTGCAGGCCTAGGTCATTTTTAGGTGTCTACATTTTGCCCCTCTTTGTCATAATGTAGCATGTCACATTGTGACAAAGAAAATAAGTTGAGAATATGCCCTAGTTAAGGTATGGAGTATCATTGGCCCCTTGGGAAATTTTTCAAATTTTGGGTCGGTGACTAAAAAATTTGTAAAAGGGCCCGATAAATCAATTTGATGACCAGAAAAACAATGGCGTAGTCAGTTTTTGAATAGGACATGTTTAAGACTGTCAACGGGGAAGTACAAGTTGGTGAAATGAGCCTCTAGTAATGACCTTGTTTTGAGAAATGTCATTTTGACTTTATAAATAGGCTGACAAAGGCAAAGTCAATTCATTTCTACCATTTTACCAGTATAATTTGAGAGCCTCGTGAGAGAGAAAAGCATAGCAGTTTATGATGGTGATTCCAAAGCGGATGAGCACCGCGAGGAGATTGTCCGGATCTTCGACGTCATAATCGAGCCGTAAGTACCCTTGCCTGGCTTAATTTTTCATTTTGGCATGTCAAATTCTTAGTTCTAGGACCAATAACGGCCCACGCCGCGGATGCAACCATGTTCATCGCCGACGCAAATAATTTCATCGCTCAATGCATTTGATGTGTTACGATGCAAGCGCAAAAAGAAAATTAGGGTAGACTGCTGGTTTGGCGCGATTTTGGCCATATATGCTTAATGACGTGACTTGATCGAGTCCTCATTTGACTCAATGCCATCTAGTTGCAACACATCTATTGGTTTAGACTCACGATGAATAAGGGTGCGTGACATTCACTTTATATGCTACGCAAGAACTGATGCAAAGCGTGAAAAAGAAATGCATTTGCCAACCGGACTATTATCGATCGCGGCGTAATCCACGCAAGAATGACTGTGTTGAGACGAATTGCTTTTACTTCACTTGGCTACATTTCCTTCCTTTTATTTGCAGAGCTTGGTTTTGATGCTCATAACCTTAGATACATTTTGGATAATATTAACCACCTTTTCTCGAGTGTTCAATTTAATTTGTCGGCATTTGAGCGCACCGCTCCAGTTTTATACCCTCGGCTGGTATTTCGCGATCGACGACGCTTCGGGTTTGCTAACCGTAGCTTGAGCATGCAAGAGCCGCTTTTAATCGATGCGGGATTAGGATTGTCTTCATGTTGCTTTCATGTCGCTTTATCGAAAATAGGGGCCATCGATGGCCATGTGAGCTGGCATTTGAGACTTGTTTGTTCCACTTGCCGATAGGTGAGGCCACGATTACCTTGGAGGATGTCTACCAGATTCTTCAGGTGTCGATCCAAGGAGAGTGGATCGTCTATGACCCGCGACATGGCGAGCAGACCTTCCATGCCTACTATCAAGATCGTGGTTTTGACCTGGCATCCGTGGTTTGCTAAGATCGATGGGAGTTCCCGGCGCATCATTATGGTCGTCACTGATGCATTCCCTCATGACTGACTGGGGATCTCGGTTCCCACCGTGACATGGATTTGCTATTGGTCAGGAGAGATGTCCCATTGGTATGAGGCACGATAGGACAGGTATACCTAGTTCCTGTTAGATCAGGACACTCTTACCACCGCTTCGCAACGATGTTGCCTATAGGAGGAGAGAGCATCTCGCAGGTACCACGCTGATGATGATATGGGCCTAGGAGCACATATCCATATTCTGACCTCCCATTGATAGACCATAGTTGGCCGATGGTATGCCTTATGCCTATTACTATGCCGGTGCCCTGTAGCAGACTCATATGGGCGAGACAGGTTGGTGGCAACACAGGATTGACACCATGGTGACATTTATCTGGGGGTCGTACAGAGACTATGAGCCATGGGACGATGAGGATGTGCACCTTAGCTTCTACAGACAGTACAGGTATCTGATTGGTAGGACAGTGCAGACATCATTGATCATCGAGATGTATTTACCGTAGAGTGTTCTGAGGTAGTTTAGAGAGTAGCAGGGTGTACCTGCGGGGACAGCAGAGTATGCCAAATCATTCTGAGAGTACCATCCCAAAGGGCATTTGCAGAAAGCAAGAGATCGAGCAATAGCAGCCCGGGTTGAGGGGAGGAGCGTCTCATCCAGTGGATCTGACACCTATCGGCGATTTGAGGGTGGCAAGCACATAATGTCATTGATAGATCCCCATCGTCACCACCCAGGATAGGCAATGGCTGATTCTCGAGGCCCAGAGGCAATGCACTAGAGGCGGAGAGGCAGAGGCAGAGATGGAGGCAGGGGTGGAGATGGAGGCAGAGGTGGAGACGGAGGCAGGGGTAGGGATAGAGGTAGGGGTGGAGATGGAGGCAGGGATGGAGGCAAAGGTGGAGACAGAGGTAGAGGTGGAGATGATGGCGGAGATGGCAGGAGGAGATGGCGGGACAGGCAGAGACAAGTTCGGAGGGTGCGCCCACGAGTGGCGAGAGTAGCATTAGATGCCATCCCCGAGGTTGGCAAGGAGGGGGAGAGAGAGGAGCAGCCCCGATAGGAGGGAGAGGGTGAGGAGAGATGGAGGAGGTTGCAGAGGATGTGTCCTAGATGGAGAGGCAGGAGGAGGAGAGGCAGGAGGATGTGGAGGTGGAGGTCGGGGGACAGGAGGATGTGGAGGTGGAGATTGGGGGATAAGAGGATGTGGAGGGTGAAGATGTAGCAGAGGATGATGATGATGAGGATGACGCCATGGATGAGGTCGAGAGACTCCTTAGATGGCAGATGGTAGAGGGAGAGGAGGAGATACCCTCCAGCTCAAGATTGCCCCAGGATGCCATAGTAGAGATTGGATGCCAACATGGCATAGGTCAGGTCACTGCAGTCAGTGCTGGAGGTAGCTCGGGTGGAGCGGGATCAGGTGGTGATCCACCAGCAGGATGCAGCTCAGTGGTGGACAAATTTTGTAGCATTATGCACAGGTCCTATGGGAGACATGGCTCGCGAGCTAGCCAGGGTGAGCACGAGATTGGGGTAGTACAAGAATTTGTATGAGTAGGCAATGCCACCAGAGTGATGGGATCCTACTTTGTCACAGTCACATTCGAGAACAGGCAGTGCCAATGGCAGTAGGAGTCAGACTAGTGTTGGAGGGTCTACCTCGACAGGGCACACTTTAGGGCACAGGTCACATCATTCATGTAGACACACCTTGAGTCACCATTCGGGTCACAGTCATGGGTTGACTGGTTCAGTGCCGAGGTCAGGACAGGTACAGCCGCCAGTGGTTGATCCCTCCACTTCTCAGAGTTCGGTTGTAGTAACATCATAGATGCTTTATACTGTGTAGATGACACCGTCCTTCACAGCTCCACTAGTGGCACAGGCAGAGGTTCCGACAGGTCTGCCTATTGTTTTAGTACCAGTGACAGAGTTGTTGCCGCCACATTCTTCACCACGAGGGGATGATGAGAGTCTACCCTAGGGGAATTTTGTTATTATGACACACTATGTATATTATTGAGCCTGCGAGCTTCATTTTTTGGATATGCCATGACTTTATCCTATGACATTGTACATTTTTGAGATGATACTATATGATGATGCAGTTTTTATGCAGCCTACATGTGTTATGTGATTTTCTTTGATTTAATGCTTTATGATATGTATGATGTATGATGTTGATTTATGATGTATCATGTATGTCCTATGATGCTTATTTGTGATGTTAATTCCATGATGATGCAATACTTATTTATATGAGATCATAATAATGTGCATAATGTATTTAATACATGGATGTCCTGTTGTTGATTATGTTAATGCAATGTTTGTGTTTATGTATATGATTTGATGTTGTGGATGATGTTGTATGGACCTAATGCAATGTTTATATGATCATGTATGCACTTATGTTTTTGGATATCACATGATATCATCGTGAGATGGATGATAGAAGACAATGAGACTAATGAGAGAAGATGACGAGACCAAAGAAGAGGAGATGACCAGACTAATGAAAATGCATGTTAATTCCTAGACCAAATCCTTCAAAACTTTACCATAGGACATTTGTATTTATTGCTCTTTAATCATCATTGGGAAGACTATTGTAATGGCCAAGAAACACAATGATATGACATAGATCAAGGTGTGCAAGGTCGTACCATCACATAAGACAAGCAATCGCAGACAAGGATGATCGTGACTCATACTAAGAGCGTGATTTCCCCAGTTTGTTTGTCATAATCAACCACAAGCAGAAGAAGAAAAAGATAAATCATGAGACGTTGTTGCTTCTCTAAATCCTGTTTCCAAGACATCCTTGAGAAATTAGCGGCATGATTGTCAAAGTACAAAAATAAAGCCCATACCATGATATGTCATTGTTTTTCTAAATACCAAAATCAGGACCTCGCTGAGAAACTAGTAGTCATGTGTGTCAATCGTCATGATACGTCGATGCTTCTCTAAATCCTGCTTAGTGGGATCTCGCTGAAAAACTAATATCATGATAAAAACTAAAAGACAAATGTTAAGTGTTTGCCAAGTGTGTTTGGATATCCATTGTTCTGATGTCAAGATGTCAAGTTTAGTGATGATGAGATGTCCGAGTGTTAAAGCTTTGATGATGCTCAGATGATAAATGTCCAAATTTTCCAAATTCAAGGACACATCCTGAATAAAATTAATGCCAAGAGAATTGATCTACAAATGTCATATGACGGTGATGATGACAATGCCTAGGAAGGACACATCCGGAGGCATAGATGACAAAGTTGGTTCTTTAGAAAGACTTATCTGAAGAAAAATACTGATGTTGAGAGGAGTGATCCTTAGATGCCAAGAGGGTCCCTCAAAATGTCGAATGACAGTGACGATGCCTAGGAAAGACACATCCTAAGGCATGAATGACTAAGGCTATCCTTCAGAAGGACACATCTGAAGATTAACCTAAAGTTGACAGTTTGACAGGTTCTGATGATTTGACCTGCTTTGATTGAGTTTGACTTGTGTTTGACTATGTGCCAATTTTGCCATGATGATATGATTGACCTGTCGATGACATTGTCATATTGAAATAACTGATTGTCATGATTTGTTCTTAGGAGTTTACCCATGTGGGAGTGATTTGTTTTGTCTCAAAGATATTTTGACGTGAGTGCCAGTGTAGTGTTGTGACCCTAATGGACTGACCTAGTGCGACCTTGGGGGCTCATCGACAGATGGCCTTTCCTACCTCATACACTTAGAGACCTTGTAGTTCGACACAACCAATGACTTTGTCCAAGGGCCAGAAGTTTGAATCATGATTTTATTCTGACAAACCTAAATGGACTGATCTAATGTCTCGGGGACTCAAATATGAGTCTTGCCTACGTAGCAAATGTGCAAAGACAACGTAGTTTGAACAATTGACAAATACTGACTAATATGATTGACTATGACAAGAGATGACAATGTGTTTGTGTTCTTCGAGCCGTCTGATGTTTTTGTTTGTAGTTTTCTTCAAGACTTTTTGCGATGTTTTTGTCTTTTTTCAGAACTTTTTGCCAATTGCCAAGATCATGTGCGACATCCATTGTAGTTTCATGATAAGAATTTTTCCCCCAGTCAGGTCCAAGACTTAGCCATTTTTAAAGAACATGGATGGGATGCTGCTGGTTTACTAGATGGACAGTCGTCAGGACTTGATGTCAATCATTTTATCCACTATGACAGGTAGGGTAGAATGTGATAGTGATGTCCATAATAATGGTGATGATACCTTTTATCCTAAGCCAAGGCAGACAAAGTGACAGTAGATGGTAGAGCATTGATTGACTACACATGGCGCTTGTTTGCCAGGTTTTCACCATGGTATTTGTCCAAAGCGCCTGTTTGCCAGGTTTTCACTATTGAACGAATCATTTTTCTCTTTACTATTTTCTTGACTTTTTAATTTTTTTGGTGTCACCAAGACACCTATTTGCCAGGTTTTCATCAAGGCAACAATTTTTTTTATCATTTTTCAATTTTTTTGTATTTTGTTGTTTTCAACCGAATCCTCTGATGCTATGTGTAGAACCTTCGAAGATGTAAACTGTTAATGGGCTATGTCAGTTGTTCTCCATTTGGTGTGGCCAGCTAATAGGTTCCAGAACTGAAAGAAGATATGATAATGTAGGGACCCAACCAGTTTGGTTCAAATTTTCCTGGCTTTTCTCTGTCAGCTTGGTTCTTGGGGTTTTGCATGAGAACTAGGTCGCCAATGTAAAAATTTCTAACCATAACCTTCTTATTGTAGCTACGACAAAGATGGTTCTGATATGCTTGGAGATGGTTCAATGAGTTTTTCCTTCTTTCTTCCAGCATTTCTAGCTCGTGCAAGCGTGATTGTCGATACTCCTCTTCATTAGTCAGACCCTTCAGGGACACTCGTAACGAAGGAATTTTGACCTCAATGGGTAAGATGGCCTCAACGCCAAAGACTAAGGAAAATGGATTGGCTCCTATAGGTGTACGAATGCTAGTTCGATAAGCCCACAAAGCAAGATTGAGTTGTATGTGCCAGTCATGGCCAGTGTCATTGACAGTCTTTTTAAGAATTTTGACAATAGTTTTATTGGACGCCTCAGCTTGGCCATTTCCTTGTGGGTAGTATGGGGATGAAAAATGGTGTTGAATGTGAAATCGATCACATAACTCCCAAACGTCTTGGTTTTTAAATGGACATCCGTTGTTAGTGATGATGGACTATGGAAGGCCATACTGGCAAATGATGTAGTTAAGGATGAACTTCGATATTTGTTTGCCAGTAATATATGTCAATGGGATGGATTCGATCCACTTCATGAAATACTCAGTGGTAGTGATAATGAATTTATGGCCGTTGGAGGAGGTTACCCACCATTCCCGAGACATGAATGAAACATATTCACCTTGGATGTACCCCTCTGAGTATAACCATACATGGCTGAAATCCCCTAGTTAAGAAGGTCAAAACTCCTCAGCAAATGGTAACCGCCCTTCAATTTCTCGTATCCATTGGCCTGCCCTTAGACAATTTCACATTTGACATAACTGATGTTTGCAGTAGTAGTGATGAGGAAGATGCCATAACTAACTTACCTATGCTTTTTGAGAATTCCTCTCTCCTCATGATTAGTACTGTGTCATTTGAGGCAGCCAGTCAAACCCATGAGATCAACCTAGTCTACCCCCATCTCATCGATTAAAACCAATGAGGATCACCAATTCTAGACACTTTTGAAAATGATGAAGTGCTCTCAAAATTCATGGGACTGGGGAACATGGTACCATGCGGAGATCACAAGGCTAGGTTTGATATCATTTTGGACACACAAGCTTACTATGGGGAGATGATTAAATCCTTTAGTCACAAAATAGAAAACTTGAGAATAATCTCAAGGTCTTTGAGCGAAAACTACATTGTGGCACTCTCTGACCCTAAAATAGTAAAAACAAAGAACATATCTAATAGTGAAAACCTCTATGAGGTACTCGAGGATGAAGGTTTAAATCTTTCTCTCAATGCTCTACATCAAGAAAAGTCAGCGGTTGTAGCCGAGAAGTGCAACCCAGTCAACTTGGGAATAGAGAAAACTCCATATATCACATTTTATGTTGAATCATTGATATTAGAAGAACATGAGCTTCTAGTTTCCTTCTTAAGGGAGAGAAATTTCAACTTTGCATGGAGCTATGTTGACATTCTTGGGCTTGATCCAGAGATTGTGGTCCACCATCTAGCAGTTTACCCAGAAGCAAAGCTCATCAAGTAGAAACTCAGAAAAATGCATCCCTAGAAAGCCTTGTTAGTCAAAATGGAATTGAAGAAGCTTCTTGATGCAAGATTCATATGACCAATCGACTATCCAGAGTGGGTATCAAATATAGTTCTTGTTTCAAAACCTGATGGGGGTATCCATATATGCACAGATTTTAGAGATCTGAACAAGGCATGTCCCAAAGTTGACTTCCCGCTTCCCAATATTGATATGATTGTAGATATGACCGCAAGACATGAGATTCTTTCACTGATGGATGGATTCTCTGGATATAACCAAATCATGATAGCTAAAGAAGGCCAACATAAAATGGCATTCACCTATCCATGGGGGACATACTACTAGAACATGATGTCATTTGGCCTAAAGAACGTTGGAGCAACATATCAAAGGGTCATGGCCTTAATCTTTCATGGCATGATCCATAAGACTTTGGAAGATTATGTCAATGACATATTAGAAAAATATAGAAAGAGATGGGACCACATAGCAACATTGAGTGCCATCTTTGATAGGCTTGAGGAATACAAGTTTTTCCTTAATCCAAAGAAATGTGTCTTCGACATACAATTAGGGAAGCTCTTGGGATACATTGTATCTATGAGAGGAATTGAAAAAGATCTCACTAAGGTAAAGGAAATCCTTGAGATGGAGGCACCTAGGACATTGAAATAGTTGAGAGGCTTACAAGGTAGGCTCTAGTCAATCCATCAGTTCATAGCTCAAATAGCATACAAGTCAATCCCATATTCTCACCTACTCCACAAGGGGGTAGCGGACAAGTGGGATGACAAGTGCGATCAGGAATTTAATAAAATCAAAAAATATTTTCTCACACCTCCTATGCTTATGCTGCCAATCCCAGGAAAGCCCCTAATTGTCTACATATCAGCAACAACAGCAGCTCTTGGTGCTCTCCTAGCTCAGCATGATGAAAATGGAATAGAGAGGGCCATCTATTACATCATCCAAACCATGGTAGGACATGAGTTAAATTATTCCTTCATCAAAAAATCTTGTCTAGCAATGGTGTTTTCCTCACAAAATTTCATACACTACATGTTAACACACAAAATCAATCTCATTGCAAAGATTGACCCACTCAAGTACCTACTTTCCAAGGTAGTGCTCACAGGAAGGATGGAAAAATGGGTCATGATCCTATCAAAATATGGCATTGAGTACATGGAACACAAGGCCATCAAAGGGAAAGCTATTGTAGACCAATTGGAAAAAGTGCCAATGTTCTCAAAGAATCCATTAATTTCATAGTTCCTTGATGAATCCATCTTCAACTTAAGCATAGCAGACCATTGGAAGTTGTACTTTGATGGCTCCTACACATAGCATGGATGGGGATCTGGGGTCTTTTTCATCACACCATAGGGAGACTACATACCAAGGTCCTACAAATTGGCATTTCCCTACACAAACAATATCATAGAATATGAGGCTCTAACCATAGGACTCATAATAGTAGTGTAGTGGCATATCATGGCTCTCAAGGTATATGGAGATTCACAGCTAATAATCAATCAAGTGAATGATGAATATCATACTAAAGACGACAAGCTAACTCCATACAAGAAATTTGTAGAGAGTCTTAAGGAGTTCTTCATTAAGATCACATTCGAGAAGATACCCAGACAAAAAATAGAGTGGAAAACGCTATGGAGACAATTGGATCCCTATTGGATATCCCTCACAATGTACCAAAGCATGAATTCCTAGTAGAGTAGCTTCTCGTGCTTGCATTCGATGTACCAAAGTCAGAATTTGTGTGCAAAATCATTGGTCCCAGTGATCCCTGGTACCATGACATATACACTTATCTGAGAATAGGAGTCCTCCAAGCTGACATAACCTCAAACTTTAAGAAAACCTTTGTCAATAAAGCATCACGGTTTGTCATCCTTGGAGAAACCCTTTATCGTAGGAGCATAGAAGGAACCCTATTATATTTCTTAAACATTGAGGAGGCATTGACCACCTTAACTAAGGTACATAACAGTACTTGTGGTTCACACTCAAGTAGAATGATCATGGCCAAGAAATTGTTGAGGATGGGGTGCTATTGGCCTACTGGGTATGTGCAAGATCATCATGGAAAAATAAGGCCCTTTGGTGCAGGAGCACCTAGGTAACACTAGGCAATTAGGAAGTCTAGGATGATTTTTTTTTTTGATGTGTTACCATGAAGGTCATGTTGACCATTGTTCTAGAGTTATAGGTTTAAGAGTATGTCTTGCTAAGTAGTGATCAGTAGGTTAAGGAGTGTAAAGGGTGGATGAGTTTAGAAACTCATTTTACTTATGAGTTTAAAAATTCATTTTACCAAAAATTGGCAAAAGTTGCAAAATGGTGTATTTTGCAACTTTGCTACATTGTAACTAACATGTCCAACCAAGGGGAGGCATAAATAATCTTGTTAACCTATATAGGGTGTGCCTCAACCTAAGAGAAGGTTGGAAGCTTTTGCATTATTAGAAACTTATGAATACAAGAGAAGACAGTAATAAATTGGTGTAAATTTTTTGGTTTTTGTTTTTTCTTTGAATTGTGTGTTAATGGAGTTATCATAACACTATGTAATGTGTATGAAGTAGTGCATTTATCTTCCAAGCATTGTGTGGAACAGTAGGTAGCTAGTTTATTCATTTCAAGCAATCTTGTGTAATTAGTTTGTTTCGTTTAGTTGTTGTTCTGATTGGCAGACTGTGGAAAATGGAGGTTTGGTTCACATTTCCACTATACCTAGTGTACGGTCTTTTGGGGATTGTGGCTAGACTCCATTATTGTAAATATGGTAGGGTTAGGAGTCTTTAGTAGACAGGGAATCATTGTGAGATTCTTCTCCTAGGTGAGCTAAGAAGAGTCCGACTAGGGAAGATAAGAAGTGCAGAGCACTTGGGTTGCAGGGGTGTTCATCTCCTGGAAAAACATGGTGTGGAGAAGGTAGACATGAGCCTTGATAAGGTATTGAATGCAGGAGGGAGCTCCATCTAACTGTCTGGTGTTAGTAATCTCTAACAGTTGTAGGAAGGACAGGAAAATGGCTTAAAAAGACCTAATTATTGCCAAATTGTGGTTTAGGCCTATGTAGGGTCAGCTGAGGGTTAAGACCTTTAAAATATTCAAGTGGTAGGCATAGGGACCAAGAAGCCAAAGGGAAGATTTTGTGTTCTTTGGAAAAGTTAGGAGAGACAACCTGTTTTCTTGGAAGTGGAGACCTTATTGGGGCTCCTAGGCTAGTAGCCTTTTTAACCCTAAATGAGGGTTTGGTGGAAGCGATGAAAAGATGGAGTTAGGTGGATCTTTCTGAGCCCTAATAGGGTGGAATGAAGTTAGTAGAAGCATCTCCACACCCTTGCAAAACTAAGTTTTAGTTCTTGGGGAATGTTAGTCTTTAGGGTAGATTAAGGGCTAAGGAAGAGTTAGAGATATTGCACCAAGATTGACTTGGTAGGTTGAATTGTGATGGTAGTGGGGTTGGCCAAGAGAACCAGGGGTACCTAAACATGAGGAAGGTCCTAAAGGTTAAGGTGGTGAAGTAAGACACCAAGGAGTTCTTGCAAGCAAGACCCAGAGCAGGAATCAGTGAGTGATTCCTCCAACCCCTCCCTATCAAATTGGTATCTGAGCAAGCAAAAGATTTGGGATTGACTATTGTATGTCTAAGATTGAGTCTAGTGGCTCTACCATCATGGTGACAAATGCAGAATTGGCCAAGATGGTCGAAGGATAGGAGGAAGACAATAGGCTACTGAGGGAAAGAATAGAACAACTTGAGCAAGCATTGAATGATGTGAAGTTCGAAGGAAGGGTACCAAAGAAAGAAGAGGTTGTAGAGGAAGACAAGATCCCAGAACCTGACCCTATTTTGAAAGAAGAGCCTTTCTTGAAGGCATTGAAGGCTTTGAGTGGAAAAGAACTTGAAGGCATACCACTATTTAGTGGGAAAATGGAAGCTGATCTAGTCATGGATTGGATAGAGGGAATGTAAAACCATTTTGAATGTGATGGAGTCACTAAAGCACAAAAGGTAAAGGTGGCCAAATCAAAATTGAGAGGTTCTGCCTTGACATGGTGGAAGTTCATTCAGACAGAGAGGGAAAAGGAAGGTAAGAAGCCTATTTCTACTTGGAAGGGAATGGTTGCCAAAGTGAGAGAAGCATACATTGGATGATTATGAAATTCAGTTGCACAAGAAAAGACAGAGCTTGAGACAAAGAGACCAAGATGTGAACTCTTATAATGAGGAGTTTCAAAAACTTTGTATGAGGTCTAACGTTATAGAGGATGAAAGTCTCAAGGTGGCTAGGTATCTCAATGGCTTGAATTGGAACATTCAAGAGGAGATGACTCTTCTAAGTCCCAAGACAGTGCACCAATGGTATCAATTAGCTATAAAGATTGAAGAGAGGAATAAGAGGAAACAAGACCAGGCCTCTAAGAGCAGAAGTAAAGGCACAGATCAAAGAGGACATAGAGGTGGATACCAAGGTAGAGGGATTGAACAAAGAAATTAGGGAGAGTATAAACTCACAGAGCATGGAAGTGAGACACCTTCTAGAGGAGGGTATAACAAAGGTAGAGGACCTCAAGGAGGTTCAAATAGAGGAAGAGGAGAAAGTAGAAGTAGCTCATAATTTTCCACTATGAAGTGTTATAACTGTGGTTAAGTAGGACATCCAACTTATAGGTGCCCAGAGAAAGCATCTTCTTCAAATATAGAGAAGAGAGTAGCATATACTCAAGAAGACACTATGAGTGTCAAGTCACCAGAGGTTAGTCACATTGAGTTAGAAATGGGGGAGATCTTGATGTTTAGTAGGGTTCTAATCAGACAACCAGTCAAAGCAGAGCCAAAGCAAAGGAGAGCCTTATTCAGGGAAAGATGCAAAATATTGGGAAAGGTGTGCAAGGTTATAGTGGACTCGGGGTCTACTGATAACATAATCTCTGAGGAGGCAGTGAGGAAGTTGAAGTTGGAGAAGGTACCCCACACTAATCCTTACAAGGTCACATGGTTGAACAGAGGGCAGAGTGTTCTTGTAAATGAGCAGACAACGGTGGAGTTCTCCATTGGAGGGTACAAGGACAAGTTGTTTTGTGATGTGTTACCCATGGATGCATGCCATCTTCTATTGGGCAGACCATGGCAGTATGACAAAGGTGCCATATATGATGGAAAGGAGAACACTATCTCATTCAAGAAGGATGGAAAGACATTCAAACTGCAATCACTGTTAGATGAGGAAGAAGGAAATTCAAAGACCCCTAGTGTCTTATTAAGTAGTGGCAAAGAGTTCATTAACAACCTACATCAAGGAGGTGAAGGATATGTGGTTATGGTGCAACCCAAGGAAGAAGACAAAGCAAAGAAAACAAACATACCTGAAGCAGTTCAGAAGTTGCTTGAGAAGTATAAGGACATAGTGAGTGATGGTGCACCAGCAACCTTACCTCCAAAGAGAGCCATTAGCCATCAGATTGACTTCATACCAAGAGCTTCATTGCCAAACAAAGCAGCTTACAAGCTTACACCAAATCAGAACCTAGAAGTAGCTAGACAAGTGCAGGAGTTGTTAGACCAAGGACTAATTAGGAAGAGCATTAGCCCATGTGCAATACCAGTGGTCTTAGCATCCAAGAAAGGTGGTAAGTGGAGATTATGCACTGATTCTAGAGCTATCAATAGAATTACAATCAGATATAGGTTCCCTATTCCTAGAATTGAGGACTTGATGGATTGTCTTGGAGGAGCTTAGTATTTTACTAAGTTGGATCTCAAAAGTGGATACCATCAGATCATAATCAAATATGGGGATGAGTGAAGATAGCCTTTAATACAATTGATGGGTTGTATGAGTGGAGAGTGATGCCATTTGGCCTCTCAAATTCCCCTAGCACATTCATGAGGCTCATGAATGAAGTACTCAAATACTTTACAGGGATATTTGTGGTGGTATATCTTGATGATATACTCATTTTTAGTAAGACAGTAGAAGAACACCTAAAGCATGTGGAGATGGTACTTAAAAGGTTGCAAGAGGAGAAGTTAGCCATCAACCTAGAGAAATGTGAGTTCTTTAAATAAGAGCTTGTGTATTTTGGGTTTGTAGTATCCCAAGGATCATTGAAAATGGATCCAAGCAAGGTGGAACCTATCCTAAACTGGCCTACACCAACCACCGAGAGAGAGGTAATAATTTTTCATGGATTGGCTCAGTTTTATAGGAAGTTTATAAGAAACTTTAGTGGTGCATATGTGCACCAGTCCTAGATACAATCAAAGGTGGCTTAAAGACTAAGTTTAAGTGGATTCAAGAAGCTGAGAAAGGTTTTGAGAAACTAAAACAAGAAGTGGCAACTCAACCTATTCTTTTATTACCTAGTTTTGACAAGTTGTTTACTATGGAATGTGATGCTAGTGGAATTGCAGTAGGAGGAGTGCTAAGCCAAGAAGGCGGGCCTATAGCTTTCTTTAGTGAAAAGCTTAATGAAGCTAAGAAAAAGTATTCTACCTATGACCTAGAACTCTATGCTCTAGTATAGTCACTTAGGAAGTGGAGGCATTATCTCTTACCTAAAGAGTTTGTAGTGTTTACTGAAAATCAAACACTTAGCTACATCAACACTCAAGAGAAATTGAGCAATAGACATTTGAAGTGGATGGAGTATCTCCAAGCTTTCACTTTCACCATCAAACACAAGAAGGGACAGTTGAACAAGGTGGCAGATGCACTAAGTAGAAGATTGCTGACAATGCAAGAAATACAGATAAAGAGCATTGGGATAGACAGTTTCAAGGATCTCTATGGGGAAGATGAAGACTTCTCGAAAGCATACAAGGTATGTTTTGACTTTAAGAATCACTTTCATAGTTAATACTCAGAGTATAAATTGCAAAGTGGATTGTTATTCAAGGGAAATCAGTTGTGTGTCCCAAGAGGATCAATGAGAGAGAATCTCATCCAAAAGAAGCACAATGGTAGTCTTAGTGGTCATTTTGGTATCAACAAGACAATGGAACTAGTGCAGAGGTTCTATTATTGGCCCAAGTTTCCAAGGGATGCCAGGAGGTATGTGGAATAGTGTGTAGTTTGTATGAAAGCCAAAGGGGGAGATAGTAATGCAGGTTTGTATCAACCTCTACCCATTCCCAACATACCATGGGAGTGTGTTAGCATGGATTTTGTTGTAGGACTCCCTAAGACTAAGATAGGGTTTGATAGTGTTTATGTGGTGGTAGATAGATTCAGCAAGATGAGTGACTTTATCCCTTGCAAGACCACGCATGATGCTAGCTACATTGCTCACCTTTTCTTCAAGGAAATTGTAAGGATCCATGGATTGCCTTTGAGAATTGTATCGGACAGGGATGTGAAGTTCATGAGTCATTTTTGGAAGACTCTATGGAGTAGATTAGGTACCAACCTATCTTTTGGATCAGCTTACCATCTTCAGACCGATGGACAAACTCAGGTGGTTAATAGAGTGTTAGGTAACCTTCTAAGATTCCTAACCAAAGAGTATGGACAGACATGGGACTTGGCCATATCACATGCTGAGTATGCATACAATGACAGTGTGAAAAGGACTACAAGGAAGAGTCCTTTTGAAATAGTGTATGGAATGCACCCAAGAGGTGTGTGTGAGCTCAAAGATCTATGAGCTATGGAGCATAGGAGTGGACATGCAGAGGATTTCTCTCAGACCATGAAGGAGATTCAGGAGTAGGTGAAGAAGACAGTCACTGAGGCTACTCAAAAGTTGAAATGGAAGGTGGATTTATCTAGAAAGGATCTACAATTTGCAATAGGAGACTATGTTATGGTCCACCTCAACAAATCTAGGTTGCAGAAGGGGATATCAACCAAATTGTAGATGAAATGAGTGGGACCATGCAAGATATTAGCCAAATATGGGAAGAATGCCTACAAGGTGGAATTACCTACAGATTTAGGCATCTCACCAGTATTCAACGTGGTTAATCTGATTAGATATAAGGGAACAGTCAGTGACATGGATCAGATCAGTAGGGATATCTTCAAGGATGTAAGCAGCATAGCCTTACCTACTCAATACAAGCTTCAGGCAGAAAGGATCTTGGAGTCAAGGGTGAAGAAATCTACAAGGCATAAAGTGTACATGGAGCACCTCATCAAGTGGAAGGACAAGCCAGAGTCTGAGGCTACATGGGTAGATGGAGCTTAGTTTAAGAAGTATGGCATTGATGTGTCACTGATCTCTCCTCACATCCCCTAGTGTTTGTGCAGAGAGGGGGAGAATGGTGCAGGAGCACCTAGGTAAGACTAGGCAATTAGGAAGTCTAGGATGAATTTTTGTTTTTGATGTGTTACCATGAAGGTCATGTTGAACATTGTGATAGAGTTAGAGTTTTAAGAGTATGTCTTGCTTAGTAGTGATCAGTAGGTTAAGAAGTGGAAAGGGTGGATGAGTTTAGAAACTCATTTTACTTATGAGTTTAAAAATTCATTTTACTATAAATTGGCAAAAGTTGCAAAATGGTGTATTTTGAAACTTTTCCACATTGTAACTGACATGTACGACCAAGGGGAGGCATAAATAAACTTGTTAACCTATATAGGGTGTTCCTTGACCTGAGAGAAGGTTGGAAGCTTTTGCATTATTGGAAACTTATGAATACAAGAGAAGACAGTGATAAATTGGTGTAAATTTTTTGGTTTTTGTTTTTTCTTTGAATTGTGTGTTAGTGGAGTTATCCTGACATTGTGTAACATGTAGGAAGTAGTGCATTTATCTTCCAAGCATTGTGTGGAATAGTAGGTAGCTATTTTATTTGTTTCAAGTAATCTTGTGTAATTAGTTTGTTTCTTTTAGTTGTTGTTTTGACTGGCAGACTAGAAAATGGAGGTTTAGTTCACATTTCCATTGTACCTAGTGTACGAGCTTTTGGGGATTGTGGCTAGACTCCATGATTGTAAATATGGTAGGGTTAGGAGTCTTTAGTAGACAGTGAATCACTGTGAGAGTCTTCTCCTAGGTGAGCTAAGAAGAGTCTGGCTAGGGAAGATAAGAAGTGCAGAGCACTTGGGTTGCAGGGGTGTTCATCTCCTGGAAAATCATGGTGTGGAGAGGGAAGACATGAGCCTTGAAAAGGTATTGAATGTAGGAGGGAGCTCCATCTAACTTTCTGGTGTTAGTAATCTCTAACAGTTGTAGGAAGGACAAGAAAATGGCTTAAAAAGACCTAATTATTGCCAAATTGTGGTTTAGACCTGTGTACGATCAGTTGAGGGTTAAGACCATTAAAATATTCAAGTGGTAGGCATAAGGACCAAGAATCCAAAGGAAAGATTATGTGTTCTTTGGAAAAGTTAGGAGAGACAACATGTTTTCTCGGAAGTGGAGACCTAATTGGGGCTCCTAGGCTAGTAGCCTTTTTAACCCTAAATGAGGGTTTGGTGGAAGCGATGAAAAGATGGAGTTAGGTGGATCTTTCTGAGCCCTAATAGGGTGGAATGAAGTCAGTAGAATCATATCCACACCCTTGCAAAACTAATTTTTAGTTCTTGGGGAATGTTAGTCTTTAGGGTAGATTAAGGGCTAAGGAAGAGTTAGAGATATTGCACCAAGATTGACATGGTAGGTTGAATTGTGATGGTAGTGGGGTTGGCCAGGAGAACCAGTGGTACCTAAACATGAGGAAGGTCCTAAAGGTTAAGGTGGTGACGTAAGACACCAAGGAGTTCTTGCAAGCAAGACCCAGAGCAGGAATCAGTGAGTGATTCCTCCAACCCCTCCCTATCACCCTTAAGTGGCAAAAAAATCAAAAAAATCAGAGTTAGGAAACTTGATGTAAAAATTTGAATAAGTTATCTATATTATTTCAAAAATATGTAAGAATAGAATCTGTAGAAAATTGCATGTAGTTTCTAAAATACTAGGTTTCTTTAAAAAAAAAAGAAATCTATTTGGTGAAAATTTGAAATTTCAATGGAGTAGTACTTAAATTTCAGGGAAAAAATAAGAAGTAGGTGTTTGTCTGACCACCCTAACCACAATAAAATGATAATATTTTTTTATAATATTTTAGAGAGAAGTAGAGGACTCATGTCCCGATGTGATGCATATTTTTTTGTAATTCTTTTCCAAGTAAATAATTAATTATGAATTTTTTATTACAACTTTTAAAAAATATCAAAAACTCATTTGTCTGACCACCTTAACTTGTTGAAAACTTCATGAAATTCAATTTTTCTTTTTTTAATCCTATAGTATGTGAAGCATAGAATGTGACGCATGTTTTGGATTCAAGAAATGTGATATCGTTTGAAAGCTAAAGATATTTTTCAGTCAGTCTATCAATCAAGACTTCAGTCGTAATTTGAATAGAAAATGAATAATAATTAGTTATTAAATTCATAGTAAACCATAATTTGTATTTTTGGAAAGCTGAGAATTTCCTTCAAAAACCCTTTTCGTTTCATCAATTTTGGGTTAAAAAAGGTCGTCAGCCACATACCCACCATATTGTCACTTTTTGGCGCATCATGATCCTACACATACCCTACTATGGAGAGAGAAGTACGTGACTATGTCAGAAGGTGTCTACAATTTCAGAAACATGGGGACCTCATCCATGCACCAACTCAAGAGCTCCATCCTATTGTCGCACCTTGGCCCTTTTCATAGTGGGGGCTCGATCTCATTGGAAAAATCACCCCCACCTCATCCAATGGCCACACGTTTATCATTACTACTACTGAGTACTTCACCAAGTGGGTGGAAGCCATCCCCATGAAATACATAACTAGAAAGGATATATCAAAGTTCATCCTAAACTACTTAATATTATGATATGGTGTTCCCCAAGCTATTATCTCAGATAATGGTACACCTTTCAAGAATTAGGATTTTTGTGACCTTTGCGACAAATTCAAAATCTAGCATTGCTTTTCCACTCTGTATTATCCCCAAGGAAATGGTCAAGTAGAAGCCACAAAGAAGACCATTCTAAAAATCCTCAAAAAGATAGTCCATAGCATAGGTCATGACTGGCATCTATAGCTAAATCCTACCCTATGGGCCTATCAAACCAGCATTCGTAAACCAATAGGTGCCACCTCCTTCTGTCTAGTCTACAAATCAGAGACCATATTGCCCATTGAGATCGAGCTTCCATCACTGAGAATATCACTGCAAAACCTCATCACGGATGAGGAATACCGAGTATCATGACTGAATGAGCTAGAACTACTAGATGAATGATGAATGAAGGCATTGAACCATCTACAGGTGTATCAAAACTGACTTAAGAGGAGCTATAACAAGAAGATTAGGAGTAGAACCTTCCAGGTCGGAGAACTTGTGCTAAAGGAGAACTAGAAGAACGTCCCAAATCCAAATGGAAAAGGGAAATTTGAACCCAACTGCTTGGGGCCATTCGTCATCATAACAAGTTACAAGTCAGGGGCATATCAATTATCCACACCCAAATGGGAACCTCTGTAGGATCCCATGAACAACTCCCATCTCAAAAAAATTTATGCCTAATATTTTTAGGTATAGAACTAAAAATACTAAAAATTTAGCAAATTTCCCGAAAAAATGGTTACCCTAATGAAAACCTAGCAAATAGGCATCATGGTGACAACAACAAAAAAAATTAAAAAAGAAAAAATCCAAAACAAAAAAGAAAAAGGATGAAAAATAGTAAAGAGAAAAAAAATTGTCCTTTAGTGAAAACCACTTTGGTGGCGCTTTGGGGCAAGTACCTTGGTGAAAACCTGGTAAATAGGCACCTTGTGTAAATAAGTAATTTCCATCCACCACGATCTTCATGAATCCTGCATCATCCATCACATTCCATATCTCTAGTTGCCACCCATCATCATATGCATCATAGCTTGGTCTTGTGTTCATGTCATGATCCCCCCTAGTACTATTTGGCCCATTCTCAAGGTTAGTTTGTCTTGCATTTTTTGAAGTAGTATATTACATCACACTAGGGGCATGTTCTCATCGAATCAGATTCATGTATGTTCCTGAGGTCCCCAAAATTAGAAAATCCAAAAACATCAGAAAATTAGAAATTCCAAAAACATTGCAAAATCAAAAAATCCAAAAACATTCATAAAACTAGAAAATCCAAAAACATTCAAAACATATCAAAATCCAAAACAAGTGAAAATTCATTCAAAAATTCAAAAACAGAGTCATATTGTTGAACTACATCATCTTTGAGCTTTGAACATAGGAAAGGTTGATCTTTGATCATCACCCAAGACACTTAGGTCAGTCCTCTAGGAGTCTGTCATAGTAAACTAGCAATCCATTTGTTCATATCTCACCAATAATCGAGTTTGTGTCATTCAAACTATGTGGTCTCTATGTGCATAACATAGGCAAGGCTAATCTGGTTGATTAACCCCTGAGGCCCCTATGATAGATCTTTAGGTTAGGCTCTTGGTCAAAATCTCAAAAAACCCCAAAACATTTGAAAATTTGAAAATCAAAACATTTGCAAAATCTTGAAAATACCAAAAATAGCCTCAAAACATTTCAAAAACATCCAAATATTTGAAAAAATCCATTTGTCCCATCTTTCTTTCACCTGTAATAAACATCACTCATAATAATTAATCATTACCCTCAACCTTTGGTAAGGAAGTCAGAAACAAGTCTAGTAGGTCAAAAGTAAAAACTCAAACGTCAAAGTCTCAAGTCTAGGTCAGTATGTAAACAAGTTAGTCAACTCTTTTTGTCAATATCCTATCATCTAATCAGTCCCATATCAAATCATCTGATATCATCATGTCCTAGGATGCATCCTTCCTACAATGGACATCAACATCAGGCATCACCGTAGTTTAGTCTTGGCTAGCGGTATTGAAGAACATTAGCTTGTTTTATTACTTTATCTTTGTCTTTTGGCTTATCTTTTTGCGCTCATTTCAATGATTTCTGGATGATGCCCCAAAAAAAGGGATTTAGAGAGATAGAAATGGGGCAATGGTCACTATATTTTTATCTGTTAAGCTTGTCAAATATTCTTGTAATATAACCTTGGTCATGTGTGCTTTGTTTAGGTATAGGGAGGACGTTTTAGTTATCTTGTTGACCACATAGGAAGGCTTTCCTTACTATGTTTTGGTCTGAGATATTTGGAATATCTGAACTACATTTTGAATAAGGTTTTGTATGCCAAGTGTGAATAGGAGTACTCCTATCTAATTGTCAAGTCAAAGTCTATCACACTAGGCACAACACCATCCTGGTTCTTTATACCTTGATGCATCGTGCCTATGTGTGTTATCAAACATAAGGCAATTGGATCCTTTGAAAATCCTAACTCCTCAATATGCATCATCATCTCTCATCATCATCTCTTGTCTTTTTGGAATCTCTTGCTTTCTTCTATCCTCTTTCATGCTAACATGGTACCATGATAGTTAATCATGAAATCATTATCATCGTTGCATCCATCATGCATCCACAAAATTGTCAACATATTGCATACTGCATATCATATCACATAGAAAATATTAATCATAACACATGCATTGCATTTCCATCCATATATAATATAGATTGGTTATTCTAAGCATCTCATAAACCATACATATGCATCCATTATATAAGCATAAAAGCAGTCATCCCATAGCATTAAAAACATCATACACCATTACCCTAACATTTGCATCATCATAACATCATTTACATTTATCATATCATAACATTGCATAATCATCCCATATCACATATACATCACATATCATTTACATATCATAAACATCATATCATAACACATGCATATATTGTTTCATAAAACACCATTCCATACATCATACATTCATCACATCATTACATCATGTCATCATCATAACATCATAGGTGCATACCATACATTATAAAATTAAGTACATCTTATCATCCATCAATGCATAATACAGATCTGTTAGTCTAAGCATTTGCATGTCATAAAATTTTGTATACATCATAAAAAATGCATAAGAAAAAGTACTAAAAAAGAAATGCATCCATAGATCATAACATAGAATCATCGCACCACATATAGAAATAAAATCCATCCATAATGTATTACTAGATAGGACATATCACATCATATTGGATCAAAATCATCATCTCATATATCATCAAAATAACTATACTATCATGGTACAAAAGAATCGGATCTAGTGTGTATCAAATACATAAGTACAAAAGGCCCACTGGGCTATCAAAAACAAGCCCATGGGGCACAAAAAGAATACTGTCTCTGATCTAAATGAAGGCTATCCCTACTGGCTGCTGCCCTCACCACCTGCTCTCTCCCCGTGATCCTCTGTAGGTTTGTGGCCAGTCCTCTATGAAAAATCTGGCACTTGAGTTTCTCTCAGCACGACCTAGTAATAATGCATCCTATAGTAGTTGGCCCCCTGAATGGCCTCCTTGTATGAACAAAGTGGTACCATGGTTCGGGAGGAGGATGCAGACATAATCTCTATCTACTACCATCTGCCCATCTCTGTCGCTGCCTGCAAATCCACAACCTATCTTTCCTGGACTGCTTGGTCCCGCTCTTCCCACAACTGATCTCTCTCAGCTATAAGAACCTGCATCTGTGCTTGAAGCTTGAGAATCTGGCCATCTCTAGGGTTTGGCTGAGACCCTAGCTGCATGGGTGCCTAATCTTGATCCCCATCTTTGGGCCGTGTCAGAACCCTATCCTGATGTCTATGATCATGTTGTCCCTGGTCCTGATCTTGCTAGACCTAATCTTGACCATCCTATTGGGGCTGATCATGTGTCCCCCAATCATGAACTAGCTAATGTGGTGGTGGCCCACCCACTCCCTGATCCTCATCTCTACCCCCTTAGCCTTGTCCTACTCCTTAGCCTCTAGCCTTCTGTTGTATGGAAGGTGTGTCTGGTACTGTCAATTGAAGAGGTGGCTGAAACCAATCTCTGTATGCCTGTGTCTACCTGACCCTAATCATAAGGCCATGGCTGGCCACTAGTTGCATAAAAATCTACATTGCCTCATGTTCAAGTATATAATGGCCGCAGGAGCTCTGGCTCATCATCCATGAAAAATTGGCCACATATTGATCATCTAGCCTATCCCATGCCTCCTTGAACTGCCTTTGAACCCTACTTGGAAGGTACATATCAAGCATCATGTGCTCCCTGCCCTACATCAATCTATCTTGGTGGGCGAAGAAATTTTTTTGTACGTCATCGAACCATGTAGGCCATCCAAGGTATGGCTACCATGTCAACACCCGCATATCATCCAAAACTTTCCTCCAATGAGGAATGTCAGCATGTCCAGTGAAAGTAAATGAAACACTGCCTCTATATTGCTAGACCACTAGATCATCTGGCTCCATATCTACAAGAACAACTCTTGGATGGAGCACAACGATGTGCTCTTAGGCCCAAATATGAAGGAATGTAACACCAGCCCCAAGAGCTTGGTCATCCAGGTATACAAACTCGTGCATATTTTTTTATAGCGAGGCCAATAGGTATATCCCCCAAGTGAAGCAAATTCATTTCTGGACCATGCGCTCCCAAGCAAACCCCCATCCAGGATTGAAGTATCAGCCTCGCCGATTTGGTGTGATGAGACCTGATTTGATAGTTGCAATAACAAGATGGAAGGGTGACACAAAGAGCCTATAACGCTCTAACTCATTCTGACCCTCGTAGAATACGAGCTTGTCCTGGCCCATAACATCGTAGCACGCCTCCCTCTCAGCATCCATGTCACATATCATGCTCTCTTTGTCAATGGGAAATCTATGGATCCACCACACGTCCTCTAGTGTGATTGCTGCCTCACCTGTCGGGAGGTGGAAAGAGGATCTCTCACTGTGCCATCTCTTAGCGAGTACTATCAGCATACCCAAGTGTGTCTGAATAGGCAGAGCATCAGAGATGTACCAAAGTCTGATAGCCCTAGATGCTCATGTTGTCACTCAGTCATAACCTATAAAGTGCCAAAAATTACCCCAGACCTATGCTCATGTGAATATAGTATCATCGCCTCCTCCTGCATCAGGAAAGTCACCGTGTTAAAATTCATCAAAAATCATGATCCTAATTTTTCTCGGCATACCCAAAACAACCTCAACATGACTGTCTATGGGTGCAGTGCAGTTTGAAAGTTTCAAACTGCGCCTTTAGGAGTGTTTGACCCTCAAACTTTGTCGCGGGGTCATAGTCTGAGTGTGTGGTCCAATTTTACCTAAACCCTAAATTACAAAAGGGACTGTCACGGTGTAGTTTTCATATGCGACTGGGTTTGGAATTTAAACCCTAATTCTAAACTATGTCATGGCATTGCTAGTCGCAACTACAATGCATTTTGAGGATGTGCAACGCCAAATTAAACTTTCCAGTGGTGCAATACAAGACCGCTCCTAAAAACTTAGTTTCCTAGCCTAATAAATGTGCATAAAAATTGAAAAATGAAGTCAGGTCAAGTTGATTCACTGGTGGTCCAGTGCTAGGAAGCCTCTGGTGTGTGCGTACTCTATTGGAAATGTGTCAGGGAAGCTATCATTTCCCCATCTTGCGAAGGTGCCAGAGCTCAAAATTGCAAAATCTCCAAAGGCTGAATATGAAAATGAATTGGAAGTGACCCCTCAAGGCCTATTTAAGCCTAAAAATTAGGGTTTTCTTACCCCGTTTAGTCATCTAGCTAGGGTTATGGTCCCCTGATCCAGTTTTTGCCCATCCCAGGGCCGTTTTGCACCATTTTTTGTGTTTTATCTCATTTTTTGGCATTTTGGAGCCTTTTTGGACCCGTCAGACACCTTGTCCCTCTTTTTTCGTGAGATCACCCAAAAATCTGAATTTTCATCCAATCTCTCAAGGGGGAAGTATATCAGTATGTTTTCTCTTGCTGGGGCAGTAGTGTGGAAAATTTTGACTTTTCATTGAGACAATTTATTCTTTGAACCAATGTAACGAGTACTTTGCTTCAAAGAGGGGCAAAATGTAGACATGGAAAATATACTGACATACTTGATCCCGATTACTAACACCATTTTGTCCTGAATCACCTTCGCAGCTTACCATCACTCTTCACCCCTTAATTAAATAAATAATCATTTATCATATTATGTCATTCTCTCTTGTTAATTAAATTAATAAATCTGATTTAATTAACCCTATGTCTCTATTTAATTAAATAATTCATTTTATTTAATTAATCTCCAAAGTCATCTTATTAAATTAAATAAATTAAACATTGTTTGATTTAATCTAACATCATCTCTTTTAATTAAATAAATCAAAATCTTTATTTAATTAATCTTGAAATCATATTCTTCTCATTTTGATTTAAATCAATCATTAAATCTAAATCAATTAGTCACATCATCAAATCCCTCAATAAATTAATTAGACCTTAATTAATTTAATCTTAGTCCATGTCCCATCCTCTAGCTTTTGCCACTTGCACATGAAAATACATTTAATTCATTTATTAAATCCTTATTTTCTTTCAACTTGGCATCTCTTGGGGAATATTCTTCCAAATTTGAAATCCCTCCAAGTGGATTTTTCCTTCCAACAAGACATTCATTCCCTCTTACATGTCCTTCTACATTGAGCAAAGTGGCATTTAATTCATTCTTTTTTCCCTCTTACATGTCATTTCACTATTTTCAAATTCCACCTAATTGCATTTATGGGCACATTCATCAAAATGTGCACATCCTTCATCCTCTCACATCTTGACAAGTGGCACCTCCTCATTGGGTGTTGAATGATCCCACATTGCTTCATTTGGATCATCCCTCCATCTTGTCTTGATATAAATAAGAGGCTTCTCCCCTCATTTTGATCATCCACAATTTGAGTAAACTTACTATACTCAATTTCATCTTCAAGCATATCCATCTTGATCCATTTTATCAAGTTTATAGATAGGATATGCAAGTTTTGCATCATGGAGCTCAATTGAATCAACATCAAAGTGCATCACTCATCAACATTGCATCATAGGAGTTGGGAAAGGGAAAATTTCCACATCAAATTGGCACCAATTCCTCCATGGGATCAAGAGTTTGCTTTACATTGAATAGGATTTGATAGCTTTTGTTTATGTTTGCTTATATTCTTCATCTCATTTCTTGTTCTTTGCAATTTAAATGGATTTGATGGGGAATCTTGATTCTCACTTGCATTTGATCTAACTATGTTTTTGTTTATTGTGTTTATGCAGGTATAGGATCTTGGTTCTACAAGTAGTCATAGACCTTTAACTGTCCCTTTTTGGTTCCCAGTTCTCTAGCGTAGAACAATCCTTTATATGGGAACTTGGCGGCCAAGAGGTAGACCAAGTATGAAGTCATGTAGAAGTGAGAGGTCTTCTTTACCTCCATGAATTTCTCATGTATGTTGTCAATAATCATCTTTTCCCAATGGAACTGGGTCTTGCCTCCAAAGATCTCTTCCATAAAATAGAACATCTAGTTCTCAAAGAATGTGGTTGTGGTTAAACCCATTACTCTACTTAAGAGTGTGACTAAATCATGGTGCTCTTTGAAGAAGTCACTCATGTATAGTGTTTGGGGAAATTTGGTAGAACTTGCTTTTATTTCCTCTAACCAATTTTGGTTGATTGCGCATTCACAGCTGATAGGATCTAGTTGTCATACCTAGTTGGAAAATTATTTCTCAACCTCTTCCATCTCATCAAAGACTAGGATGCCAAAGGTCTTGCCAATTGGCTTGGCAGATTAATCTACCAATACTCTCACATCATGATCAATTATCTTTCAATTGGAGTGATAACACTCTTGATAGGCCATCACCAATTCTGGAGCAATAAGTGTGGGAGGGAAACCAACTACCTTGGCCAAGCCACTTTACTTGATTTTCAAGGCCTTATCTATTTGAGGGTTGAGCATGACCCTCTTCCTGAATTCATCAATACTAACATGTCTGAGGTCAGTATAAAAAACTGTCGACCAAGCGGAAATCATCTTTGAGGTGTGCTCCACCCCATTAAACTTGTACTTCATTCGCTCTTTTTCCTCTTTTCCTCTAGTAGCGCGAGCGAGTTTCTTTCCCTTATCTAGATTATATGAAAGTTTCTCCGATGGACCTACAACAGGATCCATAAATCCTACATGCAAAAGATGTAGTAAGAATTTTTACATTTGAATCAGGGAAAATGCTAGTCAAATCCTATAGAGTCAATGCCATATCCATTTATACATAATCAAAAGGTCATAAATTCATCACTATACACTTTTTGGAGTTCATTTGGTATCATTTAGGATAATTTGAGCTTAGGGGTGCGAGTTTCCCCTAGGTGGAAGTTGTTCAGAGTAGCTAGGAGTAGGACAGTGCTAGGGCAGTGTAGTTTCATAGACAAGGGCTCATAGTAGGAATACCGCATGCTTTGTCTGAAGGAAAATCCCCCAAGGACTAAATGGAAACATGTGGAAATAGGTCATGAAGTTGTTAGAAGAGGCTCTAATGCTCTTTTGGGTACCATAAGGTGGAATTCCATTTGAAGTTAATCCATTAAGCAACAAAATTTAGGAGACAATGGCCCGCATGTGAAAGTATGCATTGTAGGACCCACAGGTTGTTAGGATGTCGAGCATTATACCATGAAGTATGAATTTTTTAGGATGTGCGAAGGTCAATCATTGGGTTTTTGTTAAATTTTCATTGTTAAGAAATAGCCATGAAGTGACGGCGGTCTGAAGATGGCAATCCACATATAAGAAAGCCTGCAAATGGCATTAAGACTTAAATTTTAAAATGTCAACCTTCAAAATTTTGAAAAGGGACAAACACATCACATAGTCCATAGTGCAAGAAGATGCAAGTGCTTGGACACAAGGTAGCAGCATTAGGTAGAAAGACCTCTGATGACGTCCGCTCGCATGGGTTTGCTCACATATGATTTTTTTCACTTAGTACTATGTTTAGCAGATCTTAAAGTCAAATGAGGTAATGAAGGGTACAGATTTTTCACTTTGAGAGGATGTGGTGACTTCTCCATTAACAATGGTAGTTTGAGGATGGTGAGTTGTACGCAGTGTCCCACAAGACCATTTGGACTTAGAAAATTTTAAAGATTATTGGGCTCGATCCATTTGATGTTAATGCTTAAGGAAAATTTCATGTTTCCACGAAGGAATTAGGGCCTAGCATTTGAATAACGGAAAAAGGGATTCAATAGCCTGATGGTGAAAGCATGTATGGATAGGCGCACATGAGGATTTATACATAGAAATTTTGTCAAAGGTCTTGATTTAGCTGCGAGGTTGAGCATGCAGAATGATGTTAAGTCACAACCTTTAATGGAACAACAAAAGGATTGGTGCCACCTGCAGGCAGAATCTCGAATAGGTTTTCCCACATGCGGTTGAGGACTTAGCCAATTTCTTTAAGATTTTAAATGTTATTCCAAACGATGAGGGTGATGGTATGGGATTTAGGGGTTAATCCACCATCAAAAGAATGGCAAAGGAAAAGCGAGAATCTGCATGGGTGTGAGGATACAATTTTGGCTTGTTACTAAGGGATTTAGAGTGATGGGCTGATATCAAATACGGGGCCGCAAACTCTAGAAGGTCACCTCAAGATTGTTGGGGTAAAAGGAGGGTTTAATCTTTAAAACTATGAGCATTTATGAAACCCTATTCACAAAAAGAGCATTTTGAAGATTTTAACACAAACTTACCTAAAATCAACACTAAAATCTGATGGAACTAGGCCCCAAATTTGTTGTAGGATCTTCCACGGACATGAGCTCTTCCTTCTCCTCTAAAATTTCAAATCATTGGGGTGAATGAAAATCTTGGTGTGCCCATTTATAGGTCAAAGCACATTTAATGTCCACATTAAAATTTCACTATGGCAACAGGTCAGGTTGGTATGGGTGCGGAAACCTATGCCTCGTTAGACATTTGGCGAAGACCCATATGGCGAAACCAAGTGTGTGGCCCATGATGCAGGTAGAAGATTGGGGTTAGATACTAACTATTGGTGGAATGACGACAATCCACAAAGGGAGACGTGCAAATACGGGTCTGCAAGGCTTGGTAGATGTTAGGAAAAAAACCAAGGGAAGCTTGTAGGGCCAAATCTGCAAAGGAAAAGGACTTAGCAAATTCTGGATAGGTGAATTTGGTCAAAGGGAATTTGGTGACTCTAGTTCATGTGACCAACTTAAGCTCATAAATAGGGGCACAAAAGATGAGGAAAAAGTGAAAAAGACCTGGCAAAGGAAAAAAGGAAATAAGGGGTCCTCGGTCTGAATGAGGTATGTGTGCTATAGGCACAATAAATGGTGACTCCACTGGGAGAATGCTCCCAAGAATTTGAAGGGTAAGGATTCATCCAAAACCCAAAATCTCTAGTTTCCTAGAATAGAGGCTAGTTCCATCAAACGAAGTAAGGACTTAAAGGAGGACGACATCCTTGGTTGAATTGAGTCAAGGAATATCTCAAAAATGTGTGTAGTGATTTCATTCCCCTCCTTTAGAGACCACACAAGATAGCAATAAATCAGCTGAGGCAAGCTACATAGATTATCTAACCCCAAAAGTAACCTGCACATTGCTCCACTGCTAGTAAGGCATCCATAGCCCCGACGGATTTGTCGTTGTGACCCAACGAACATTGCTCTATTTCCAACTAGGCATCCATAGCCCTAATAGAGTTTATCACACACCCACACAGTTGCTTTTTTTCAAAAATTTCTTTTCTCTTTTCTTTTGATACTCTTTTTCTCAACTGCACAAGCACTGAAGCTTATCGTGGGCTTGGGAATCACAATGGTCACTGGAGTAGACTTCATATTTTTCACTTGTCGAAGCTTCATAATGAATATCGTATAGCTCATTGATATTATTTAAGATGTATTTCACATGTAATCTAAGATAAGTGTGAAGGGATTCAAATAAGGGTGCTACTCTAAATCAAGTTAGAGTTCAAGCAAAGAAACCCACCTCACAGAGGAAAATAGGGATTCATGATAGTTGATGAAGACTTATGCAAGGAACAAATGGGAGTGAGTAGCAAAGTGGGCCCTCTAACAAGCCAAGCACAACCATTGCATCAAGATCATAAAACACCCTCAATAAAAACAAAGTTGGGTAGACAAGCAAAAGTAGAGAAAAAAGAAAAGAAACAAACCAAAAGACCTACCTTAACTATATACAACCATATACAAAGGGATGAGCTTGGATAGCTCAAGAAAGCAAATAATTTTTGAGGTATTTCTCATTGACAGGAAATGGTACATCCTCTCTGGTGAGTGTCTTAAGGCGAAAGGCATTATCTCCTAGAATCTTGGAAATCTAAAAGGGGCCAAGACAGAGCTTGTCAAATTTGTCATGTCCCCCTTTCTTCTCATGTGCCTTATCCTGACAAAGGAATTAATCATCAATTCTAAAGGCCTTCACCTTAGCTTGGTGATCAAACCATCTCTTGACTATGCCCTAGTGTTTGGAAAAAAATTTCTATTGCTTGGTTGCAAAATTCCTCTAAATGTAGCAATTCAACTAAGTGGGCCTCATGACGTTCTCCCTCGTTATAATAAGTATTAATGAATTGGAGTGTTGGGATCTTGAGGTGGATTGGGAAAACAAGCTCTAGGCCATAAATGAGGTGAAACAGGGAATTTCCAAAGGAAACTTTGTGATGTGTGTGATCTGCCTAAAGAGAAATGCAACTAGGTGTGCTAGTCCTTTGGGTTCTTGTCAAGAAGTTTGCGTATGACAGTCAATAGGTTTTTATTCATGGATTCAGCTAGGCCATTCCCTTGTGGATAATAGTTGGATGAAAACTTAAGTGAAATACTGTAATCAAAGGCCCAACTAGAAAACCTAAGAGATGCAAATGCGAGACCATTATCTCAGGGCCCATTTCTGGACTCCTTGCAACCATGATGGGTGCTTGTTGTTTAGTAGATAGTAGACGATGTCACCGTATCGCTCTCTTGGGGAAAAATCCTCCAAGTAGTATTGTTGCACTATAATCTTAGGTCCTATTTCTCCTATTGTGCAAGTGAGGGCTTGTCCTCAGACTAGCTTCATAGGCTGAATCTCCGTGTCATATTCTTGTTGCACCATGACCCATTTTTCTCTTTTTTCCTCGAACACATTCTGCATTAGCAAGGTCTTGATAGTTGGATCTAATACAATTACCAACTCCTTGTTTCACAAAATATAGTGCCAAAATTTCTTGACACCACAAACCAAGGCATAGGCTTGTTTTTCAACATTTTGGTAATGCAATTCTTCATCTTTTAATGGGGCACTCATAAATGCAATGGGGTGCTCATTCCCTTCATCATCCTTTTGCATTAACATGTTGGCACATGAGTGGTTTGAGGAAAAAGAATAGATGTAGAATTATTTTAAATAGTCTGGATTGACCAATACTAGGGCATCCACAATAGCTCTCTTAATTTCTTCAAAAGCTTGTTTGGATTCTAGTGTTCATTCTACCTTGGCATCTTGTTTTAGCATGGCATTTATTTGTTTGACTATTTCAACAAAGCTTGTGATAAATTTCGTGAAAAGGTTAATTTTCTTGAAAAATGACTTAATTTCCCTTTTGTTTCCCAGAGGATGAATCCTTAATATGGCCTAGATGTGCTCTGGGTCAAAGGAAATTCCCTTCTTTGAAATCACATGTCCTAATAGCTTTCCTTTAGTTACTCCGAAGATGCACTTCTTTGGGTTTAATGAAGTACCAAATTCCCTAAATTTTTGAAATAATTTGTACAAATCAAAGATGTGGTCTCCTCTTTTCTTTGAGAAAATGGTGAGATCATCCATGTATATGATGATGCATTTTTCAATGAGGTCTTTGAAGGCAATGTCCATTGCATGTTGAAATTTAGCACCTCCATTGATCAATATGAATGACATTCTTCTATATGAAAACATTCCTCATATTGTGGTGAATGTTGTTTTATTCCTATCTTCATAATGCATCATCACCTGGTTGTATCTAGAGTAGCCATGAAGAAATAACATCATTTGAGACTCACTGAAAATATTCAACACCTCATCCAATGAGGGCACTGGATAGTTGTCCTTTTTAGAAGCTCTATTTAAGTTTCGGTAATCCATTCACAATCTTATTTCCCCATTCTTTTTCTGATCAGGAAAAAGTTAGCTACCCTTGTGGAGTGCCTACTGGGAAAGATTATTTAGGTGAACAACAACTTCTAAACCTCTTTGAAGATAATAGGTTCTAGTAGTGCATTGATTGGGCACTGACATTTCTGAAAAGGTCTCACATCTGGCTTAAGGGGAATGGTATGAGTGATAATTGATGTTTCATATGGTGTTTAGGTCTTCATACCCACAAGCAATTACATCACAGAAGGTGCACAAGTCATC
>VDFB02032424.1:0-21712 GCA_007258455.2 Sequoia sempervirens | reverse complement strand
TCATCCAAGACCTATCTTAGACACCTACACAAGAGGGCTGAGTGATGCAGGCTCCTTTGAGCCATAGACTTCCAAGCTTCTAGCTATTGTTTTGATATTTGTTTGGAATTTTTGATGCCATGGATTTCATATTCCATGAGTATTTTATACTCTTGACAACATTTATATATCTAATTGTCTTGACTCTTACTACTAGTATTAGTATTTCCTTCAGTTATAATTTGTGTTTATACTTATGTGATCGATGTATGTTTGTGTATGTGATCAAAGTAGTTTCTATTTGATGAGATTATTGTGTCTTTAAGGTTTATTTATTAAAGGGTACATGAAACAAGTTTTAAATCCTTTAAAATCTCTGAATTTCTTGGGTTTTTCAATTTGTCAAGTCTACATCGAGTCTAGGCTCCAAGTCTGAGTTCGAGTATAAAATCAACTTGTTGAGTCCATTTGAGTCTTGGAACACTGATCCGTACACATCCATATTATTGTTTACAAAAATATATCCTTGCATACATTTTTATTACAGTTTCATGATGTCTAGGGATCACACCTCCCAATCAAAGAGGTTTTTGGTCCCACAAAAAATTAGTGAGATTTTGAGTGAGGAGATCTCCCACTTCCTCCTCCATGGAGGTTGGTATCTTTTCATTTCTTTCCACATTGTATGCTTAGACACATGGTTAATCCAATTCTTTTGGGTTGGTGGCAACTACTCTACTTTTGATGTGAGAGTGGAGCCCTCCAATGTACTTGATCAATCTATCCTCCTCTTCCAAGTTGATACCAACTAACATGGATTGTCTTCAAAACTTTGTGGTGTAAACTTGCACATTTTGTGCATTTTCATGTTTCAAGGAAATCCACTTTATTGTTTTGTCATACTTGTGGCATATGGGATAGAAATTCTTTTAGACTAGTTTCTTAACTCCCTGCCAAATGTCTACAATTGATTTTTTTCTCTTTTCACAACCAATTACATAATTATCCCACCATACAAGAGCAAGGCCTTCTATTTTAAGGTGTGTAAAGTTATTTCCTTGTGCCCAATTAATTATTGTGAACACTAAAATGAACTTCTAATTGCTTTACCCAAGAATTTATTATTTTGTATTAATTTCTCCGTTATAAGTTTTAATTCCAATTTAGTTTCTACTTTAATAAGAATTTGTTATCTAAAAAATTTTGCAAGAACTCCTCACTTGCCATACCTTAACCTTCCTCTATGTTTAATTTCTTTGGCCAAAGCTTTTACCAAATTACCCATTAAGGTTTGCTCTTTATCTCCATCCAAAGTTCTCCCAGTTGAGCCCCTCTAGAACTTCAAGTTGTTGCTTTGAATTCTAAGGTTTTTCACTCACCATTTTCATTTTCTATCATTGTTGATTTTCTGTTGTTCCCTTTGCGGTTTTCAAATGTGGTTACTCATTCATTCATCTCTTCTATTTGGGATTCTTGTACTTTTGTATCTATTGTCCCTCTCCTGATTCGCCCTAGAATTTTCCTACTAAACACCAATTGCAGCGACCAGGGTTAGGATTCATCTTACCAATTAAAATATCTCTTCAATAATGCAATCTTGGGTTTGAATCTTGCAAACACCATATGAACAAAATATGCCAATATATATATAGATATGCTTATGAGAGTTAGACAATTACAACACATCCATAGATTATCAATGATGTAAACATACTTGGATTTTGGGAGAAGGGACATGATGGGTTAGCCCAAAGCCATATACCAAGCCTAAGAGGGTGTATACCACAGCCCTCCCCCTTGGCGACTTGTATCTGCTTTCCCCATCAGTGTCCCAACCCCTTGAAGACACTTGGCCACCTTGTGCAGTTGGGCGAGGGCCATAAGTGGGTAACTCGACTCTCTGTGTCAATGCCCTTTGGTTGGCCACCTGCTAGCCTTGTTTACCCCTTTTGCTTACACCCTAGGCCCTTCCCACAAGGTGGGTTCAAAACAGTCAAACATATCTTCTATTCTATCATAAGAAATCACACATTAAATATTCTTTCATTATGCATGGCAATATTTATACAGATGTAAGATAATGAATGGCAAAAATACACCTAAATATAGGATATATCTGATACTAGCAATCTGCAGTGACGAATTGAAATGATTTCCTTATGTTTCCCGGTCTGTATATTTCCCTCCTTAATTGATTTGTTCTCAATATTCAGAAGATATTTCTTAAAGAGAAACAAACAGATTAGTTTCGATTGAATAATGACTAATAAGGATTAATAATTGCCACAAGCATCATTATTGCATAATCGTATTATATATATATATAAAAAACTTACTTCCCTTATTGATTTACCATTTATCTCTCTTCGAGGCAACTCTTCTTATGCATATTTCTTCTAATCTGAGTGTATCGTACTAATGTATTACTGTTATGCTCACAAAATATTCATATTTCTATCCTCATGTGCTGTACATATATCTAGTTTAAATCTGATTATATTCCATTCTATTGCCTTTCTGAGTGCTGATCATTATTTATTTTTGAATGCTATTCCTTCCTTTCAATCTTCCATTTGCACTCAGATTGCTAACTCATTTTATTTTCTGTTCCTTCCATGCTGGTTGCTATTTACTTTACCTCTTCTTATATCCACAAAAGGCTGTGAGACATACCCCTTCATGATATGCATTCATCCAAGAGGCATGTCCATTTGTTAATGATCATAACTAATATTATCTCCTAATCATTGAAGAGATAATTAATATTTATTAATATTATCCCTTAATATTATTGTTGATCTGCTTTTGAGTCTTTTTCTTTATCTGCACATCATTTCCAGTCAAATCCTCCTAATTGTGATTCCTAAAGGAATGACGCAATTCTTATAGGCAAGCGACTTCCAATATATATCTCTGTTTTATTCCTTTTATCTTATTCCCCCTTTTTGTCTTATTCCCTTGTCAGCTTTACTGCCATGTCAGGTTTGTCCTTTCCCTTGTAGGCAACGGATGGATTTAGCCTTCATTGTAATAATTTCGGTCTGCAGAAAGGTTAATTTAATTTACTATTCTTCTTGCTTAACCATCCCTGCCTTTATCCTAATCGTTGCCCTAAAAAATTAATCATTGTTGTTGGATAGTGAATCGCTGCACTTCCTGATCGCTGCCCTTGATCACAGCTTCCATGTTATTTTGTGTTTACTTATTTTATATTAATATATTATGTCTCTGAATTTATTATTAATATATTTATTCTATATTAGTTTGTATATATTTTTTTTTAACATTTATTCTAATAATTATAATTATAATGATATTAAATTATATTTATATAATTTTAATATTTATATTATTATTTTATTTATTTATTTATTTGTATTTCAACGCTTTTAGTGTTACAATTTTGGGGGCATGACATTGTAACCATCATACATACACTTTCCACAAATCCTCTAGATATCAAAACCACTATAATACCAATTTGATCTATAAATTCATAAACTTTTAGAATTTAGGGATCGCAAATTATGCTATAATATCATGCTACTTGTAATGACATTGATAGAGAGAGAGGGAATTGATAAAAGTAAAAAGAATACATTCTGAAATTAAAAAACTCTACACAAGAAACCAATATTTTATCTTTTGCAAACCCTTCAAAGAGAGAAAAACCAAACTATGGAAGTGGCAAATACCACCCTAATTAAATTAATAGCAAACTACCAGGTACAATAGATTTCTTAGATGCAATTTGTCCTTTGCTCTTTTAATGATGGATTCTATTATCTCAATTCCTCTATAACTCTATTAACAATTGAGTTCTCTTTTCCCTTCAATCAATACAATTTTTTTCCCTCCCATGATTTCAAAAGCTAGTTTCTACCTCCTTATATAGATTTTTGTGAACATAAAAGTTCTCCTAGGCCCTGAAGTTTTCCCGCACACACTAGAAGGTGAAACGATACATGATCAACCCATATTTCAAATTTGAAGTCTCTATGGTCAAAGGATACTACCACAATATTGGTCCTATCCTAAACACTACTGCAGTCTTGGTCTTGTTATAGACACTTCCATATTAAGGATTTGTCCAGGAAATTTCCGTATCAAGTGTTTGTTCTATACACTTTTCTATCAAGGATATGTCCTACATTTTTTGCTCTATCTAGGTTCTATATTGACATGGTCATAGTAATAGAAAATAGGGAAAAAATATAGGTACCCGCATTTAAAACATACCCACAATCAAACAATGTTGCTCCAACTTGCCATGCCTCGATAGTTCAAACTTCAAAAAATTGATCAAAACTAGCTCAAAATAGACCAACACTAGAAAAAAAGTGGGTGAAAGAAAAAGAACATATTTTATATATGTGTAATTCAAAAAAACTGCCCTTTTGTAAAACAAACCATGGGTTTTTGTCTATAAACCCCTCTAACTTTATTTTTTTGTCATTTTTGCACTTTCAAGCAATAGGAAAGCAAAAAAATCATCTCTACATAGGTTTCTCTTTCTATGCACTCTATTTGACATGAAATAACATTTGATTTTTTTTCCTATATTTTTATGACATTTTAGCATCTTTTAATTTGTTGTGTTTTTCCCATTTTAAAACCATGTAATTAATTCCATTTATACTTTTGTATAAAATTCCACTCATTGTTGAGTACATATAATGTGACTATGGTCATGGTTGTTGATCTTTTTTATTATTCACACCAATACATCTCTATATACATTTTTATTACAATTGTCGTCATATGTATGGATCACTAGTCAATCAACAAAATATGGAGAGCTTCTACTTGGATTCGGCTTCTCCAATTAATATCCTTTTTTTCAACAGTATGAAAAGCTAAGTTCATAAATGAGAGTAGTTGACAATATAAACATAATCCCAATAGAGATACAAGTATAGCAAGGGCTCAATATTGCAAGAAATATTGGGTTAAATATATTTTAATACTTATCATACCCATACGAAACTCACTGTTTGTACTTACCTTTACCCATTTCTGATCACAATCAATCATCAATATATGTTAATCCAATGCAATTTGTGTTCTCCATCAAGTTGTAAGTTCGTCATGTTATGGTCTTGTTTTTCGACTAACATGCTTTGCAAGTTGATCGAGGTTGCATCTGTTCTAAAATGAAATACAATGAGGTTTGAAATTGTTGATGGTTGTGGCAAAGAAGTGAAAATATCAAAGGCATATTAGAGAGGTGGTATGAGTGAACCCAACCTCCACTTTGGCTGAAGCATACAAGATCTACCTAGGGCATTTTCCATGTGGCTAAACCAAGTGAAACTTCTGCCTAGGACAATAATGTTGAAGTGGCAACAACCATACATTATTTTGCATTCATAAGAGAGTCACTCTGCAACCAAGTAAAAAAACAATATATGTTTAATTTTAATTTGTTATTTATTTTGACTTTTAAGTTTCCTACAACCCTTACAAAGTTATAAATGTTATCCCTGCAAATTTATGGTGGAAAGATTATGGTACCACAATGCCTAATCTCCAAAAGTTTGGCATCTGCATTTTATTCCAGCCCTGTAGTGCATCTAGTTGTAAGCACAATTGGAGTGTTTTTTAAGCCATTCACACAACAAAGTGCAATAAATTTACTCAAAAGCACTTGAATGACATTGTCTATGTGTAGTACAACATTTGGTTGCATAAAAAGAAGGTACAAGGGTAGGATACACATCATGCACTTGACCTTGATGATATTGATCCATATTCAAATTAGATTGTTGAGCCTAAGGATGTTGATGTGGATCCATTGTGAATCAATAATGACTTAGCTAATTTGGAGAGGGAGGCAGTTAAAAGAGAAATGAATGTTGCAACATATTAGAAGGAAAAATACGAGGTTGGTGAGCCATCAAGGGCAAGTTCCTTGCATACACAACTTGATCCTATCAATATGGATGAGGCACCTGTTGAAGCTCCCATGGAGGATATTGCAACTATACCATCCACTTCCACAGCATAAGTAAACTTTATTGAGCTTTAGTGGTAGAAGAAATTTATAGTTTATATTTTTTATTGAATTGAAAATCAAAGTTCATATGTATTCAGAAGTTCAGCTCATATTTTGGTCTATGATATGTATTAAACTCTAATTTTGATTTATCTATGATGGAAAACAGTAATATGTTCTACAAATTCAATATTATGTGTGTCTTTTAAGAATATTTTTAAAAAATTATGTATTTTCAAATGTTCAATAAATTTGCTAAGTTATTGCCAAGTTTTTCCCTGATTGTTTTGCTAAGTCATGAGTTTTTAAAAAATTTCTGCCTGCTAAGTAATTGCTGAGTCCAGCTTTTTCATCCATGACACAGACAAAACCCTTTCAGAACCTAGAACACAATGCAAACCACAAGAATGAAGTAATCATTACTATCTCTATGAAAAATATCTCCATTGTAATCCCTTTAGACAAAGCAAATGAAAAGAAGAAAGAAGAGAGAAAAATGAACCTTGAAGAAGGGGAAATTTTGACCTCTCCCCAGGCTCAGGAAACTGATTAAAAAATTATTTCAGAAAAGCATATGCGTAATGAAATTATTCATGAGCTGCACATAGAAACTCAAAAAGGAACCTTAAATTATTAAGCATGTTTTTTTATGAAATTCCCATGCTATCCTACACTTGCAACAGCCTTGGAGTGAATATAATCCAATGAAGAAGAAAGAAGACTCAGTTTTAACAGCAATCTCAGATCAAACTCATTCTAATAGATGAGAAGGGAAAATCATCAGTGCAGATTGATTCTCAACGTGGCCTTCCAACAAGACAAATTCAAACTGTGTATGAGACAGGCAAATGAAGAAATTGCTAGTGAGAAACAGAGCTTTTCTTTTCCTAGTTATTGGAGCCTGATGTCAAAAATTATTGCTTCAAAGAAAATGGAATATTAGAATTCTACTCTCACAGCTATGTTCACATAGGCTGAAAACAATAACTTTCCTGGAAATGATTTCTACTGCCTTTTATAGCTTCTCTTTTGAACACTACTCGTAATAGTATGCTATCTCCTTTTAAGTTAGATATCACTTTTATTTCATATGGGCCTATGGCGGCATCTTTGTTAGATTATGTCTTAGTAAATATACCTGAAACTTCTTTATAGTGTCTAACGAGGAAGAACAATCCATGGAATAACTGTTTATGTTGCTTGGCAGCATGTATTTCTTGTTAGCCTCTTCTCTATTCATTTTTCTCATTTATCCCGAAGAAATTTCTTATGGCGCATGACTGGGTGGCTATTGACCAAGCAATAACACTCATTCACATATTTGCTGGTTGAACTTATCACCAATAAGCGAGTAGATCCTCAAGTTATTGGAATTTGACAGTATTAGTGTATTCTGAAATTACAAATCTTAATGATGTGACTCAAAGACTCTTTTTGAAAGGCCTGATGTCTTGCTTAATTTTCAACTGCTGATTGCATGCTTTTGCTGGAATATAATGAATGTACTCCATTAAAAATATATTTATCATTAAATCTCAGGTATTATCTTCCTCTCAGAAATTATATATGAAGAAATCGGAATCTGAAAATTGACATTCAAAATGTTTCCAATTTTAGAAACCCCTGAGAATGGAAGAATTTGTGTACATGCATAAAAATACTCATATGGATCTCCATGAATTGGAAGTGATGCTCATGCAAGTCCTTTATTTTTTATTTTATGAAATAAATCAAGCAAACCAAAAGGAAACATATTCTAATTCGAATTGGAGAAAGAGATGTGTATGTTAAGAGCCTTTTAAGAATAAAGACCTGCATGTTGGAATTATTTCTTTTTCAATATCCCGAGACCATAAAGACCACTCATATTGCACTGCAGTGATAGGATGTACAGCATAAGCTCTCTTTAGAGTATCCACACTTGCCTCGCAAAGTCCAATGTGCTTAATTTTTCCTTCTTCCACAAGCTTCTTCATTTCCCCTACCTATATAATTTAACACAAATTAACCAATGATTAGGTAATAAAAAGCAACTAACACTGTTCAGATGCAAAACATATAATTTTATAAAAATAGGCAATACATATGCACTGAATAGAAGACTTCCAAATGTCTGTAATTATGCTTTAGTTACGTAGAACAGAGAAAAAAGTAACATCAAGATCACCGTTTCTTCGATCGAAACTTTTTGGTCTACATGATGCTGATAGTATAAATCAATGTATTCCACATCTAGGCGTTGGAGGCTAGCTTCACAAGCCTTTCGTACATATTCTGCAGTACCATTGATTTCAACACTCAAATCATCCTTTATCACAGCTCCAAACTTCGTTGCAAGTTGAATTTTGTCCCTAGGTAAGTATTTCAAGGCCTGCAACCCAATTATTATAACAGATTAATTCCTTTAAAACTAATGTACCTTCAGATGCATCCTCCTTGTCTCATTAACAATTGCAGATTATTCAATGTGTGCACAAGGTTTATTCTTTACTCTGATATACAAAGTTTGTTTGCAGACAAACCCGTACTAAATCCTGACAAGAGAAAAAATCAGTTAGAAATCAAAATTCAAAAGCAACTGTACAAGATTATCAAATTTACCTTTCCAATCAATATTTCATTGGCAAAATGGCCGTAGAAATCAGAAGTGTCAACAAATGTGATCCCGCGGTTGAAAGCATGCTGAAATAAATTGATTGTATCTTCCTCAGAAGCATATGAACCATAGGCTCCTGAAAGTCCTGAACATCCAAGACCTAATGCTGAAACCTTGGAAATTGGATGTATGCAAGAACGCATGAGAAAAGGTGACAGGAAAGAAGTTTATGATTGGCATTTTTAGCAATGGCTTAAAGTTAAAACTAATCCAATATAATAATATCAGCAGTATGAAAAATGCAACATACAGGAATAAGAAAAAATAAGGAAAGCTGAACTAAAGGGCGTAATATGTAAGATAACAATGCCAAACTTCAACAATATATTTGTTTTCAATATTTCAATTCACAGGAACTTGCAGTATAAGGGTTCTATATCTAAAAATAGATTATCAGTTACAATATTCCATATTCAACATAGGTACCTATTCATGCATATTGTATCAACTCAATTTGTTTAACTTTGAAGTCAAAATAGAATTACAGAAAATTGTTGCTCATGCCAAAAGCTTTAACTGTCTCCTTTAAGCAAATTCACTGCAAAGGCAATAAAAATTGCAGGTGCCCAATGTTAGTATGAACAAGGAAATGAGACGAGAGAAAAAGGCTTGCTCCTCAAATAGAGAGAGTAGCATTATATAGATGTAGATTTTACTATTCCATCAACCACAATAATGTTACAATAACCATATTAATGACAGTACAACAAGCTCACCAAAGACTACAACCACCTTATTTAAAGACTTACACCTAACCGCCTAGTTTATTACATATAAGTGTAAACATACAATTAATTAAATCAATATCCTCATACATTCTAAGACCCTAGAGCCTAGCCAATGAGTGGATTCATGGACTAAGTAACTGTTGTCACATGAAATTGCACCCTGTTGGAGATAAGTCCAGCATTCTAATGACATAATGGAACTAAGCTCAAGGTGTGGGACCTTGCAAATGAGGTCAGATCTTCAGAGAAGGTCGGCTTCCATTCTAATCTAAGTGCAGCAGTGTTGATCCAACCCAGCATTGAGTAACTCTAAAACTAACCCTATTCTATCAGCCTGTTGAAGGAAAAAGCGATTTTTTGCTTTTTTTCATCGCTTCAGCTAGCTGCTTTGTTGAGATTTAAATTAAGCACCTCTGGAGTCGTGAGGTTATATGATTAAGCCCTATTTCAAATGTTTTAGCGCTTCTTCATTTATTTAAAGGAGGAGAAGTCCCTCTTGGAGCAATGCGTAAGGAAGGGAAATGTTAACTACAGTTCCTATCTTTTTATGCTTCAGCGGCAGGACACAAGGGTGCACAAACACAATGCGCCGTAGCTAAGCTTTTTCTCTGGTTTCTGCAGATCTCAACTACGACTAACTAGCTTTTATCTATCCAATACCTTCAAGATAAACAGAGCATGAGGGTAAAGGAGCGGGAATGGGATGGTTGGATCCACTGGGAGTGATCTCTCCGAGAATATGGCCAGAGGCTCTACGAACTCGGGTATACAGGATAAAGAGTTGGTCACAGTAGCCATCTATCACGGTAAACTAGTCACGAGACACGCCAAGGAGGAGAGGACTCCCTATCCGAGAGTATGGGGCTAGGAAATGGATTCCACGAAGAAACAACAAATTCACGATGCGGCTAAAGCTTGCTAGGAGGAGGGACTCCTACTCCAAGTATAGCTTGAAGGTAATGCATTGAACAACATCAAAAGCGATAGCGAGTCAATAACAAATATCAAGGAGGGAGGGCTCCTATCCAGGGAAGGGAAATAGAAACAACAAAGTTATTATTTGCGATACAAAGGCGTGGGCACTTCCGAATAAGATGAAGTCAAAATGCAAAGCGTATACGATATTCTTCAACTTATTTGCTATCAACGAATTACCAAAAGTTGGGGGAAGCCAAGGCACGAAATCATGCCTGCGGTTACAATCAACCAGCGAACTCTCATCCAGAGTGAACAAAGTATCCTGGCTTTCAGGCAGTGGCAACAATGGCGCGACAACAATTTTGCATAACAAGTAAAAGTTAAACAAACAATGAGCCCAGGCTCTTATTTATAGAACTCAAAGGGTGGAACGGCCCAGAATCTCAGCCCGGAGTTCTTAATGGAGTTCTTGCGATCGAATTTAAGCAAGATTTATTCCTAAAAAGAGGGAACAAGCAGTTAACTGGAAAACTACTTCAGTTAACTGAAAGTGAACAAAGAGTCAACTGGAAACTACTTGAGTTGACTGAAAGTAAACAAAAGGTCAACTTTAATGAAAGTATCCCTCTCAAAATAGACATCCACATTTAGGGGTGGAGATCTAAGATCCACTAAAATCAGAATGAATTAGACATCCTTAATGGTCTGGGGATCGACCCAGTAGGTTAGGAATATGGGGATTCAAACTTGGGAAAAACATCAGTTAACTCCAAGTGCATTTAATATCATGCTTAAGGTTGAGAAGCAGAAGAAGCATCAAGTCAGAAACTCAAGTCTCATCATCACCAAGTGGAAGGTGGGGCCGATCCTTCCTAGGTGTCTTTCACACTTCACCATTTCACGAGGTCAAGCAACTCCTCGATCCATGTTGAGCTATACGAACACTGGATGAAGTCGATGTTTTGATGACGCCCGACATCCTCTTCTTCGCATAAGCTAGTATATGAAGTAACTTTAGGCTCAGGTGCTTTGTGAATGTGATGGGGATGGATCGTGCAGCAACAGCGGATTAGCAATAATGCGCAGAAATGTAATTCGGGTTTAACCTCAGTTGCTCCAAATCAACCCTTTGGATTCCCACTTGATGTAATAGGGAATTTAGTATGCATTGTTTCCAAATGAAATCGTAAAATTAAAAGACAGAGTCTTGGTCCTAGAGTAATTTAGTAATGCACAGAAGTCGCGCATCTTGAAAGAAACTTAAAAGATTGGTATAAAAGCAGCCTTGATTCGGATGATTTTGGAAGCCCACGAAAATAAGAAGCCCTGCAGAAAGTATTTTTAGGAAAAATAAACATGGGTTTTGTTAAGTAGCCAATCTTTGAACCGACTGATTCCTCGAAGAATTTGGTCTGAAGCACCGGAAAAACCCCCAAAATAGGGGCAGCAAGTTTGCTGATTCTGGAAAATTTGTCGAGATGGGTTTCTCTGGAAAATTATGCTGAATCTACCCAGTTGATTTGATCTGATGTAGCCTGCCACCTTTTTGAAATGTGCAAAGCCCTAAAGACAAAGAAGTAGAGCGAGAGAAGATGGGTTAAGAGATTTTATCACGACTCTCCCCGAGAAAAATCCGAGTCTGAATCAACCTCCAGTTAGCAATCTTCATACGCTTCGAGATCACCGAGAAATATCGAAGAATGGATGAAAACCTTGGCCAGATCTGTAAATGGCGTCCTTGAGAGCTTATGGCTGTTCTTGATCATCAACCTGCAATGAAATAATGAAGTGGGATGTCTATGCCTTGATTACATAGACTCAAGCCTTAGATCCACAAGTTTGGGGACCCTAACTCCGCGATCAAAAAGTGATTTTGGCTTGATCTAAAGTTCAAAAAGGTGATTTCCACCGATCGTGGAGTGTTTTAGCCAAGTTTTGCTCAAAATATCTTGACTTTAGTCAACAACTTGACCTTTGACTTCTTCAAGGCGTCCCTTTTAATTTTTTGCAAGTTCTTTATTATTTTCTCTCTTGAACAACCTCAGTTTGATCCTGAATCTGGCTTGATCTGTTGATCCTGAGATGATGCTGACACCTTCACTGCTGAGCTGGATTTGACCTGAAGAGAAGTGCCTGGGAGGCATGATGGTAAAAAGCTAAGTTTAGGGCTTCAAAAGAAAGGGCGCCTTTTTCAAGAAAAGGCTCTTTTGCTTATGCCTTAGTGAATTTTCGATCTTCGTTCTTCAGCCTTTTGAAATGACTTCTCGTGCCTTGATTTGGATTTCTCATTGATCATGAATCGGATGCTTTCGTACGATGTTTCATCAGTGCCGACTCTGATGCCGAGAATATAGTGACTTGAAACACGGATTTCAATTAAAGGGTTCCTTTATTCAAAGCGCCCTCCTTGAAAAGCTTTCCCTTCTTTGATTAATTTTTCCTTCCCGGAAGAGTTGCCTACTTTGATCTTAGTTATCCGTTGGCGGTACGCTCTGACGGATGTTGAGTGCTTCGCAGTTCACGTTTAAAGAGATCTACTTAAGAACAAGAGTTATCCTAAGGAGCCTTTTGTCGGTAGATACGACATCGGGGGAGTCAAAGAAAACTTTCTTGAAAGAGCTCTTTCCTTATAACCCATTGCGTGGACAGTATTTCCTCAGCGCCTCTTTTTGGCCATTCGGTAGGTTGCTAGTAAAGTCTATATTCATCGGATGATCACGGATATTTTGTTTTGCTTGTTGAATTGATAATCAAGCGTCGAGAATGATTGCCCGGATGATCTTCGTTGACATTTTGACCCTCAAAGATCCTTCGCCGAAGAAGAGGCTCAACACCGGCGTGCGAGTTTCTCTCCTTAAGTAACGTTTGAAGTTAGTAAATTTTGAGCCCTTTTCGCTGAATCTCCTTCATCCGCTGTATCGGTACGACCTTTTCCGCCATAGTTTCGCGATAGATTTGAAGTTTTTGGAATTTAACTTTCAGCACCTGGTACTGGCCAATCTGCCATTAATGGCTGCAGAGGTTCTAACTTTGTTCCTGAAAAATAGAAATAGACCCACCAGAGTAAAACATGTCTTTTGATGATTCTGACTTGACCAATGTGATCGTGGAGTCTTTTAATCCTATCAAAATCGTACCGATCATTTAAAGGGAGAATCTATTTCAGGAGGTTTCCCGCTGAAAATCAGAAGCTAACCTAATTACTCAGAAATTTTAATTTTGCATTGTGTTCTTAGATAGAAACCACCAAGATTCATAGTTGGTTTGACCCTAAAAAGCGACTTAACATGGCATTTTAACCATAGGGTTAGCTCAATTTATCTGGAATGCCAAAAAATTAATTTTGGGTACAACATGCTTTTTTATTGCTTTTTCAAAAAAGCACTTTTTTGCTTTTTCCTAAGAAAACGCTTTCTAAAAATAAGTTTTTTAGTCCCCTTTTCCCTTGGGCATCCAACTTGGGGAAACAACCTTTTCACTTTATAATATTTAACACTAAAGTAATATTAAAACATTACTTTATAACTTTAGTGTAAATATTAAAATAATTCCAACCATCTTATGAAAAGCACTGATGAGACATCCAAAACAAAAATTGATTGCACCAAGAAGCTACTGATGACGAGAGAAGATGTTGGATGCCAAAATAGGCACTTATTAAAAATAGCAGTGTTCTCCAAGAAATGTGGAGAATAACCCAGAAGACTAAAAATGCAACAAATAACATCACCATCATTTCGAGTGCCAATTGAATGCCAACACACCACTAGACACTGAGAAAAGTCGCCACTAAGCTCTCCAAGAACCTTGGAGTCGCCTTATCACCTCCAAATTAGCCTACGGGAACTCTGGAATAGGCTAATTGACGCAACAACTAACTAGGCTTGAGAAGGGGACATTACAATTACATTGGCCTTACTATAATATTTAAGTTGCTCATTTGAAAATAAAGTGATTGGGCCCAAACTAAAATATTATTAGTTCTTTTAGTTCTAAAAAGGTGAAATGACACTTTTCTCCTCTAGTACCTGAATGTAGACAAGACTCCTAAGTAGATAAAAAATGAGAAACATCAAGTTTCTCTCCTATGAAATCTTCCTTTGGAGTCTTGTCTCTTGTTCTTTAAAATCTTGTGAGGAAACTTGTTCAAAACATTAACAACACGACTACATGCCTCTACCCAAAGAAGCATGGACTAATCTAGGTCATAGATCATGGCCCTTGATGTTTGTATAATGGACCTATTCTTCCTCTTTGCAACACCATTTTGCTAAGGGTTGTCAAGCATAGCCATCTCCCTCTTGATCCCTGTATAGTTGCATCTTTGCTAAAGGCATCAAAATCCTTGGAGGTATACTCATCTCCATTATCAAGCCTCAAAACCTTAATATTCCTTCATCTCAAATTCTCCACAAGAGATTTGACCTCTTGAAACTCCCCCAAAGACCTCATCTTTTGTCTTTGTGTGTTGACATAGGTCCACACACATCTAAATAATCAAATCAAGAATCCCTCTCAATATATGCTCACTGCTCATGAAAGTTGTCTTAGCATGCTTGTCAAATGTGCAACTTTTGCACACTCTTACATTTTCTATCTTTAAGTTAGACAATCTTGACACCATGTCCTACAAGAGAGGCAATACTGCATGGTGCAAGCAACCAAGTTTGTGTTGCCAAAACTCACACTTGGTTACTATCATGCAACAGTGCTCCATGTTTGATCAAATTAGCAAGCAATCTATGAAGACCACCATCTTGCATACCTCTAACCAAAAAATTGACCAAGACCGTAGATACAATCTCTTATAATAACTTGTTAATTGTCAACTTCAACCACATCTAAGATTTATCATGGTTGATACTAATGTTAGTTTTAGGATCAGAAATGAAAGAAGCAGAAACACAGAAATACAACAGCACATGAACAATAGAACACAGCATATATCCTAGGAAAACCCTCCTTCCTGAGGGAGAAAAAACCCAGCCACAAATATATCACTTATATATTGATAAAAGAGCAAAAGCCTGATTTACAACATGGCCAAACACTAGGCCAATCTGATGCAATGATAATAGCACCTCTCTAGATGCAAACATACAAGCAACAATGAATATTGATCTCCTTGGCGTGCGAATATTGATCTGCTGAATGAATGTGAACACCTGCTTGAAGTATGCGAACTTGTCTTGAGAATGAATTGATTGATGATCAAATGAAATGATCATCACCTTCTATATATACAATGTAAGGTGCCTCTTCACAAGCAAGGCGACTCTTCACCTAGGTCGGCCTTTTTGATAAATAGCAAATATAAAATATAATTTTGTAATAAGGCCGACTTGCCTTAATAATCATTTATTATATTAACTTAGGAGAAAAATATCTCCCTAAGCTACAAACACTAACAACTAAAAGCAAGTTCTTGGTTAAACATAGAACATATAAGATATCATGAAGTTCAAGAAAATTACCTAAACAAGTGTGGAAAGAAACATATTGTGTCCCTATAATTGGACGTGGCATCATCACCAAACCCAATTTGTACACTTGCCTCCTAAAGTTTGTTGAAAGCCTTCTTATTGAAGAGGATATCTTGATGCTTCGTTGTTCATATACTGCCCTGCACCAAAAACGTTGTTAGTGGAATGCCAACACCTTGGACAAGGTTGTCTCAAGCCTAGATGAAAGCTCATCCACTACTAAAGCTTCACACTCCCTACAAACTATTTATGTTGTTGTCACTACTTGTCTTTTCCCTTCTTCCATTACACCAAGAGCATAGTGATTTGAAACATTTGATATGGATCAATTCTTTCTTCCCTTGGTGAGATGAACTAGAATCCTCCTCCTTCCTCATTTGACCCTTCTCAAGTCCTCCTTTCTTACCACCTTTCCTGATCTCCCCAATGAGGCATAGATTCTAACTCTCTTCCACTCTAAATAAAGTAGTTTCAAATTCAATTTCCTCTTAGACAAAATCATCCCAAAGCTTCTCAAACATGGCAAGCTTCTCACGAGCACAAATACCCTGAACAAATAGGTCCTAGGATGAAGATAACCCATTTAAAGCTATGGGCACCTACTCACCATTGTCCACCTTTACCCTACTAGCAATGAGTTCTATAAGCTTAGTGATCTTCATAAGATAACAGGCCACTATGTCTATACCACTCATGCTTGTAGCACTAACCTTGTTCTTTAGCAATATCTTGTGGGAGATGTTCACACTTTAATACAAAGTGATCAAGGCATCATACATCTCCTTTGTTGTCTACTTCTCTACAATGTGAGGGATCGAAAGGTTCTTCACCAAATTTAGGATGATTCATTTTGCCTTTGGCCAATTTTTTGTTATGTTCATCCAACTAAATAAGATCAATAGGATGTGCAACCTTGAGCTCAAAAAACTCCAAAGAATAGTTGGAAGCACCTTCTAGATGTTCACACTCTTTGAGACAAAGAATAGTCATACTTTTAGCTTAATAATATGCTAAAACCAAGCACATCAACTAAGAACAACTCAAATCAGCAGCCAAACATAGCTACAGATCAACATTCCAATCCCTAGAGCACATAGGGCATCCCACACTACAACCTTTTTGAGGTCCAAATCACTTCAATAACTGAAGCAAGGGCATCACACCTCCTAAAATCCTCCAACAATTCCCTCTCACAAGTAGCAGCACACTCCATACATGAATCTAGAAGATTTCAACAAACATACTCTTATACCATGTTAATTTTTTAGACCATGGTTAGTTGATTTTGCACTCTAAAAATTAACCCTAACTGCAAAGTAGCTTAAAACTTTAAAACTCCAATCAAAACAGAAAATCTGAGTACACTAATCTACAAACACATATTGCTGAAATTATGAAAAGCAAATACTCACAAATCGTAACTCTCAAAACTGCACCTATCTTTTATTAAAAACTAGAAAGAATCACAATACACCAGCTTAGCACTTGATGATGCTCTTTATATCTATTTCAGTGGTGTGCCCTAGAACTCTTTTATAGAACAAGGGAACTCTAGAACTTACAATGAAAATTCACATCTTAATGCAGCACCTATGCTAGGAAAGAGAAACCTAAACCTAAAAAATCAAAAACTAAAGTAGAGCCTTCTTCTAAAATAAGAACAGTAGATAACTGACATAACCCAAACTAAAAATAAGAAAACAAACAACATACTTTACAAAAAGAAACATAAGAGATGTGCACCTAGCTAAAGATAGGAAAATCTAAAAAGAGCTTTATAATGTCCGCTTTTTTAGCATGATCTTGTTTTTTGATGGTTAGTCTATTTCTTGGACCCTCGTAGGCTAACAAGATCTAGTTAGGGGGTCAGTGGCCGTTTTTGGTGGGTATTGTCATTCCCACTCCTTCACTTTAGTATTCAATTCAGTACAGGCGTTTGTTGTTCAGTGTTCGCCAACTTCTGACGGCACGGAAAAATACTGAGTTTGGAGAGAGTTATGAATATTTTTGTGGTTAAGTTAATTATTTAACTTATTGGTTTATTATAAAGTCAATTTGACTTTATAAAGGTAAAAAGCCACTTAAATAATTTAAGTGATGACTTAAGGTTATAAAGTGAAATTAAAATCACTTAAGTCATCAAAAAAGGTACGCCACTTGGTTAAGTGAAATATTAAACTTCTAAAGTGACTTTATACATTTTAAATATATTTAAAATGCTCAAGTCGTCACTTTTAGAAAATCGTGCCTTTTTGGGGATATAAGGCAAAAGGGGCAATTCAAATTCATTCATTCATGATCATTTGAAATTGCTTCTATTTTATCTTCTCTGTGCATTTGTTTGAGACAAGGGTTACAGTGAATTTCTTCCATTGGAGAAACGAGAGATCTTTAGTCTTTTGCAAACTTGAGGCTGTGAAAGACCAACTGAATCTTTGCTACAAGAATGGCTTCAATTCAGAAGTCAATTTGAGCTTCATCAGAGATGTACTTTTTCAGTTATTTACAAATTGCAATAAAGAAGGGCAGATTGGTTGAATTTTCTTCATTCAGCAGCTACAGGCAACAAAGATCTCCAACCGTACTCTTCTCCTTGTTGGCTGCACATTCTCCTTGAGCTGGTCGTACTTCTCTTGGGAGGCGTGTTTCTCCAAAAGGCTAAAACGCCTTTCTTTTGGGCTTACATTGGTTACCATTTTGGACGCCTTGATCTCTCAAGGCTTTGGATGCAGTTTTTGCGCAGGAGAAACTCGGTTCTAGAGTTGGGGCGTTGATTTTCATCAAATCCAGCAATTCTTGCCTGGCATGTATAGATCTACCTTATTTAATTAATCTGGAGGTTTCCAGGTATGTTTGTTGTATGCAATCTCTTTGTTGCAGTTGTTTAAGACTTATTACAATGGCAGTTTCTTAGTTTTAGCTTTAAATTCCATTTTATCATCCTTTTATGCTTGGCGCACTTCCAAAAAAACTGCCTAAAAACTCATTAAAACAAGCAAAAACACTCAAATAGTCAGTTTAGCATCAGAGATTGAAGTTGAGCCAGCTGGGCTCATCATAGTGGTATCAGAGCTTATTAATCTTGCCAACCTAGAGGGTTAGATCCATATGCATCATCATCATTTGGGTCCTAACAGGTTCTACACACGCAAAAGACCTAGTTTGCAGCGGAATCAATTTCAGTTTGGAAATTCACAGTTTGAAAACCCGTTTGAAGAAATTCCTTTAGAAAACATGGCAGACAAGGATACAGTTGTGCCTGACAAGAACCCTCTTAATGAAGAGGATAGAGGAGCTAGAGATATTCTGAGAGGATTAGTAGTTGGACAGGAATAGGTGGCGAATGTACTTCAACAGCCTAATACCGTCGTACAACATTTGACTGTTCACAGAAGGCCGAATCATGATCAGGAACAAGAAGGAAGTCTACATGGAGGCCCTTGGAGGACAGTTACTCCAGCACGCACCTATGATAAGCCTACTCGCCCAACATTTGTCAGGAATGATCCTGATGAGGAGGACGTGGCTGAGGAGGAAGGTGATGTAAATTTTACGGATAACATCATGACACTACATGATGAGTGGGATGCCTTGCCCCAGAGAGTTAAGGATCACCTTAACTTTGACAGATTTATGAGCCAGAAGAGAGAGCATGGCAGGAATAGGACAGACAGGAGGCCTAGAAATAGGATCCATGATCTAAAACAGGCAACAAACAAACTCACTTTGACCAACTTTGATGGCAGTGGCATATTCACAGCTCGAGCTTGGGTGAGTAAACTAGATACCTTCTTGACATTACATCCAATGGCAAAAGAGGATGCCATAAGGTTTGCAGCTCTACACTTGGATGGCGTAGCCCATGACTGGTGGCACCATGGCATGGTTACATTGCAGCATAACAAGATCACTACTTTTCAGGAGTTTACAGATAGATTGGTTGAGAGATTTGACAAACGAGATCCAGAGTTATACTTTAGAGATCTCGCTCAGCTGAAGCAGATGGGTAGTTTAGAATCCTATATTGGAGAGTTTCAGAAGCTCTCGGTCATGGTAACTGGCAAACCTGAGAGGAGATTGGTTATACTGGTCATAGAGGGTCTAGCTGAACCTATGAAAGGTTGGATCAAGGCTTTTGATCCCCCTACCTAGCAGGAGGCTATGAGGAAAGCTCGTAGCATGGAACTTACAACTTCATGTAGTAAGTCCGAATCAGAACCATCCTCATCCTACAATGATAACAGATTTGATCCAAAGAAAACAAAAAACTCAAACCAAAAGAAAAGTTTGCAACTTCTTTGGATTGAGAAACAATCAATGATTTACATAGGAAGAAGCTTTTTTTTTATTGCAAGGTCCCGTATGATCTTAACCATGACTGTCCCCTCAAGCCTAAAGGTCAAAATAGACATATGGAGTGGTTTTATAAGGGTGATGACATGGCTGATTTATCAGACCAGCAAACTGATATTGCAGCTAGGAGCTTCCATTCTATCACTCTCGTTAGTGAGGAAAGTGGGAAGATAGAGTAGGAGATTTTAGAGGAGGAGCATGAGATGTTTCAAGAGGAGTATGATTTGCTTCTTGCTCCAAGGGCTCAGAGATGTTTGATTGGGATCAACACAAATATGAGGTTCAGTTTGTGAACAATCCTCTTTTTGAGGTGGATGCTACAATGTCTTGTGATAATCCGCTCTTCGAGGTAGATGTTGATTCTACTCCTAACCCTATTTTAGGGGTGAGCGTTGATCGTAGAATCTAGGATTCTTACAGTGCATCGGGGTTTCAGACAGGGCTCGTTGAGGAGTTTCATAGTGTGTACATGGTAAGGAGTGTTCACAGTTTCACTTTCGATCTTCATGTACATGATTTGTTTCAGATGCACAGTTCAGTTGCACACGTACTAGATAGTTTGTATGACAGCTTACATTGCATAGATGTGGGAAGCAAACTTGGTCAACTTTCTAAGTTGCTTCCTCTTGAGGCTTTCACTCTTGTGACCCCTAATGTTGGAGTTGATATGGTTCAACATGATTCGTCAATTGTTCAAATGTTGGTGTTACAGGAGTTGGTTGGTGGCATGAGGGACATTACACAACACTTCCCTTGGGATCCTGGTGGAGTGGAGTATTCATTGTTGTTGAGATTGCTTGGGGACAAGCAATTTCAGGGAGGGCGGACTGTAATGTCCCCTTTTTTAGCGTGATCTTGTTTTTTGATGGTTAGTCTATTTCTTGAACCCTCGTAGGCTGACATGATCTAGTTAGGGGGTCAGTGGCCATTTTTGGTGGGTATTGTCATTCCCACTCCTTCACTTTAGTATTCGATTCAATACAAGCGTTTGTTGTTCAATGTTCGTCAGCTTCTGACGGCACGGAAAAATACTGAGTTTGGAGAGAGTTATGAATATTTTTGTGGTTAAGTTAATTATTTATCTTATTGGTTTATTGTAAAGTCAAATTGACTTTATAAAGGTAAAAAGCCACTTAAATATATTTAAGTGATGACTTAAGGTTATAAAGTGAAATTAAAATCACTTAAGTCATCAAAAAAGGTACGCCACTTGGTTAAGTGAAATATTAAACTTCTAAAGTGACTTTATACATTTTAAATATATTTAAAATGCCCAAGTCGTCACTTTTAGAAAATCATGCCTTTTTGGGGATATAAGGCAAAAGGGGCAATTCAACTTCATTCATTCATGATCATTTGAAATTGCTTCTATTTTATCTTTTCTGTGCATTTGTCTGAGACAAGGTTACAGTGAAATTCTTCCATTGGAGAAACGAGAGATCTTTAGTCTTTTGCAAACTTGAGGCTGTGAAAGACTAGTTGAATCTTTGCTACAGGGATGGCTTCAATTCAGAAGTCAATTTGAGCTTCATCAGAGATGTACTTTTTTAGTTATTTACAGATTGCAATAAGGAAGGGCAGATTGGTTGAATTTCCTTCA
>VDFB02032422.1:0-12772 GCA_007258455.2 Sequoia sempervirens | reverse complement strand
TAGAGTAAAGGCTTTAACTTAATTATGTTAATTAAGTTACCTTTAATCCTCTCTTAAGATTTCACTTTAGTTTTCATATTGTGACATTTAATAATTATATTAATTATTAAATGTCTACCTATTATGGTTACTTTTAGGTTTGCATGATCTCCTTTCTTAAGGATTGATCCATTGTATATTTTTCATTCTATTGTTTTTTAATACATCTTTCATATTACAGAGCTTCAAACCCTCTCTTGCTTTTTTCTCCATTCTCTTCCTTGTGACAGGTATCTCTTTACATGTAGGTGTTCTTGACTCTTTGAATTTGGTTTTGAAAAAACTTCTACACATATGGTATGCATTGATCCTAGTGAAAGGGCCAAAAAAGTTCATCTTTTACTAATGGGGCCAAATTTTTATTCCATGACATGCATTGATCCTATATAGTGAGGGGGGCTAAGACAACCTAGTTTGGTGGTAGATTAAGTATCAATAGGAGACTCCATAATCATAGCAAGAGGGAAATGCATAATTATAGGTTGTTAGGAACCAAACACATTCTTATGAGGGGAGGTAAAGCATCCATGTTGTATTGGAAAACATGAGAAATGGACATGGTTGTACGAATAAATATGGTTGCATCAAGGATTCCTAAGAATCATGGTGTGTTCATCAATACCATGTGGAGACACATGTCTCATAATGTATGGAGTTCTCCTCCATAAAAGGAAATATGCATCCACTTAAGACTATTTTCACATAACCCAAATAGAGAAATCTATGCAAACAAGTATTCAAAATTCATATGCAAAAGAATAGACAATATATCATCAAAAATGACATGCAAGATATACTCTGGGAAACCCCTTATGAGGGAAAAAACCAGTCTCCAAAAGCATCTATCAATCATGTATTATTTAGTAATAAATATTACAATACATCTTTAGTGTTCTCCATGAATACCTTTGAAACATAAACCCATCTACAAGCACTCCATGTGAACAAACATGTAACCACACATCTCATGCCATGCTTCAAACCTCACAAATGCTAACAAGAGATGCTCTCAACCCCTTATCCAAATAGCCAAGCCAACCAACCAACCTTAGACAACTACCCATGTGTTTGATTTTACAGAAAAAAGCTCACACAAAACCACCAAGTGGTCTTAAATAAAACCATGTGACTAATACCATGAGCTTACAAAACCATTAACCCCCACATTTACTTATTTGTACTAAGTGTTTCCAATATTAAATATTCCCCAAGGTGTAACCCACATTAAATATTTATCACAATGCTACATACAACACATAAAGTGACCCCAAGAATGCTAACCCCATGTAATTCACACATCCCTAGATCCCCTAGGTGTACCAAAAATAATAAAATATTATATTCTAACATTATGCAAGGTTGATAACACACCTTTTCCTAACATTCTCCCACTTTTATACATTGCATAACGGGTAAAAAAGTAAACTCAAACATGTAAAAGGGAATAATCCCTATAGCCACATATACCATCTAGGAATCAAAGTTCTTCATGTGCTTCACCAAGATACCTTCCATAAGAATCAAGGTGACCACCATATCAAGCATGAATGATCTCATCCTCCATCATGCCAATGCACAAAAATAAGAAACCATCCAAAGAGATGTCACACTATCTTCCACAAAGAAGCATAAGTCCTACCTCCAAGTGATATCCCAAAACAAAAACACTCAATCAAAAGGTAAAAAATATGTATTAGTAGCTATCATGATATAATCGCCATAACTAAAATAGCATCCACAAAAAATGCTAACACGTCTATCTATCCATACCTCAAAGGTATACAAATCATAACAAGTGAACCTCATACCATCAAAATATACAAAGAATAAGATGCAATCACAAACTCCAAGTGCTAAGACTATCAATGAATAACATATGCATTTAGAAACTCCCACTACATAGGTAATTTCAAATCTCGAAATGATCAAGGCATCCAAAGATCTACCAATAGCATTGCATAGAAGGTTTAACATTGTTGTGTTTTTATTTGTATAAGTATAGTTCTTATATGGGTTCATTTATCCTCTCATACTCTTCCTAATAAGGTTATATGTTACAAACCTCATATAAATGTTAGGGTTCTAATATCTAAAAATTGAATAGGGCCAACTTAATCTCATTAGACAATGTTCCCGTAGTATTAATAGGACCAACTTTTTATCTATCAAACTCAACTATGTTTACATTGAATAAAAAATTGATACGTTTATGCCCATACTTGAACTAAGATATATTGGCTCTATTTTTATCCTTTTTATCTAAAAAGTATTGGTTAAATATCAATTCATGTTTAATTTTTATCATTTATTCTTTCAATTAATTATTACAAGGAGAGTCTTGAAGCTTGTATTCTATCCCCACCATTTTTCTTCTAAATATTTGACATTTTCCATCAACTTAAAGTTTAAATTTTATCCATAATTCTATACATATTTTTCTAGGATAACACATATTCATGAATATTTCACTAAATGTGAAGACATATAAGAAAGCCCCTCAATAGACTTAAGATAACTTTGATATACCATCATGATAATCTTATCTTTCATTGCATTAACATTTCTTGGTTAAATAACCCTTACTCTTTACATGGTTTGCAATTAGAGTATCCTCTAATAAAAATAGAAACATTAATAGTGTGGTTATGAAAGAGTTTCTATTGATACACACATCACTATTATTAATAAAATTACAAGAGTATAAGAAATGTTTATGAAAGAAATAACTATCTAATAAAGAATATAATGTGTATTAGTACATATATAATTATTATATCTTGTAAATCAAACCCCTTTAATATCTATCTTATTGTCATTTAATGAGTCAGCTAGGTTCAAAATTATTTTCACCTTACCCCCCCAAAATTCATCACTTTTACAACAAAACTTGATTCCACCCAATTTATCTTATTTATTCTCAAATCATATTAAAATCACCACCTTAAACTCTAAGGAATATTTGGAAAATTATTAGCAAACCATCCCCATAAATAAAATTTATCTTTATATTCATTATGAGCATAAGCATAACACATAGCAACAAATTCTCCCTAAAATTCGACCACAACCTAAAATAACTTATTATATGGATGACATAAAATTTATCAAATAGGAATTCCATTTGGGTGGAAGTAATTTTTTTGCACACATAGAAGTTTTTAAAGACCTACAAATTGTGCACACAAAACTTGTTGGATAATGCTAGCCATCATCATATTCTTGAGGTTTAATTAACTTATATTTAGTCTCCAAACATTGATCCAACTAATATTTTGTTTCCTCTTCATTCTCTTTAGGTGCAATAACAACATACACGTCTTGCAAAAAAAAATTAATCCAATAACTTGTGACATAATTTGACCAATCTACATACATGCTTTCATATATATAATTAAATATATTACAAAATAGTAATAAAGATAAATAAAATGAATTAAATTGAATTAAATTATCTTCTTGTACCAAGGTCTGAAACACAGTCATAGTCATCTGATTTTACACTTGATCATTATCTTTAATTGTTGTTTCATATTAATCATGTGTTTGTGCAGGTGTCAACAACCTTTTCTTCCAATTTTCAATCCATTATGTATTCTCATGACATGCTTCCCAATCTCCTAAAATACAAAACTAACAAAAACATGCAAGCTCCCTTGTCCAGATAGTCTATGTTCTTGCATTTAAACTCTTAAATGAATGTCATTTAGTTGATTCGCTAATTATCTCACAATCAATTCTAGGTAGAATGTTCTCCTCTTCAACCAACCAAAATAATCATTGAATTGTAGAGTTCTTTCTTGATCCCGTATCTAATTTTGTATTGCACCAATCCATAATTGCACATGCATATTTAAATTTTAGTGCATCCTCAAATTTCAATTTCTCTCTAGCAAGAATTCTTTTAACACATACACTAGCTCCATCATGTTCTTTACCATGTCTAGATTCAAAGAAACTCCACATATGTTGGATATTGGTTTTCTTGTGAACCCTAGTTAGCTAATAAGACATTCAAACATTCTTGAATTGTCTCGTACAATTATTTGACCATATGAGATGTTCTATCATTTAGATTCCTCTTTCTCTTAAATTTATATAAAATATATTGAAACAATATTGAACAAACTCTGACGAGTGTAACCAGTTATCACTAAAATAGAAATGATACTCCCTCAAATAAATTCTATCATCCTCTGTACTATCATCTGCATGTCTATATATAATATGAACAAACATAGCCACCTGCACTGAATTGTAATACTGTGATTAGATTTCCTCTTGTGGAGCAAGAGTATAGTTTTCTATAAAATCAACCACTAATAATATACTTCTGACTGGAAATGTTTTTCTACATGTGTGAAATTGTCCATCAAACCATCGGGAATGCTGAGAGCGTTTCACATATTTTGGTACAATCTTACTCTTAAATTCTGATATGAATGCATGTACAATAATTTTTTTTTTTGTGATTAAATCAGAACACTTGCCAATTTTTCCATCCTTTAAAGAATAGTCAACATTCTTAAATCTTTTAACATCCACTAATTTTTGTGCAAAATAATTTTCAATACTTTCATGCATACATTATCCTAAGAATGAAAGATTGCCACAACTAGTGCATTGTCTAGAAACACATGAACTTAAATAAAATAATTTCCCATTACATCTTTCACAAAACAAACCTTCTATAAACTCCTTGATTATTTCAGGTGGCATATTAATACCACATTCTTGTATAATCATGTTAGTATGTAAAGTATAATGTATATATCAAAAAACATCATAATAATAATGAAATTGCACATGCATTTTACAACAACAAGAGATTCATTACTTATTAATTTCAACATACTAGGGTTTACATTTTTTAAATGATCTTTGACTTATGGTAATATTTCTAGGTAACACTAGTCATCTAAAAATTTTCTATAAAATTTAGTTTGAGCTGTGTCTAATAGGTTTTATGGATGAGGATCATGAATTTTGGACCCCTCTTAATTTCAAATCATCTCTAGCATTAGATAATACCCTTGTATTATCATGCCAATATTTTTTAACCAAATATTTGATTTCAATATTCAATTTCATGTCAGACCTTGGGATTCGACCACTAAAACTCCAACATTGGTTGATTGGATCATTTTCAATACTTTCTCTTCTCTTTACCACTCTCACCAATGTTTTGAGATGTATGCTTAGAATTCCACTAATGTTGCTTAACATTATTTTACCCAAAGTTATTTCATTCACTATAGCAATTATTATAGCTCACTATGTTTCATTCTTATCTTTAGCTTGAATATTATTTCCAATAGACTCAATGACACTAGCAAAAATAGATATAGCATGTTTAAGTGATTCGTCTTTTTTTGGTTTCATAAAAATGCCCAACTTTTTCATTACTTTTCTTATTTTCCACATTCTCATCAATTGCATCATGAGTTGACATTGAAATGATAATTGTATTTGATAAAAAAATGTTTGACATTCTCATTCTTATCTTTAGCTTGTATTTGATAATCTATTGGCATATATTTGTATTTGTCTCCAAGAAATCTTACTAGGAAGATTATCCAAAACATTACTTTAAATTTTCAAAAAAATATTTTTGTTTTCAACAACACAAGGATTTTCATTTTAAACAACAAAAGGATTTTCATTTTCACAAACACAAGGATTTTCATTTTCAAAAACAAAAGGATTTTAATTTTGGCTAACACAAGGGATTTCATTTTCAATATCATTTCTACAACTTGTCTAGGAATATAATCGATCTCAACATTGGTATATCTAGCTTCTTGTAAATCAGCAATATGAATATCATCTATAATCACATTTTATATATCATTAAAAGGTGGATTTCAATGTGTACCGGATTCACATGCCTATTGTCACATTCTCCATATCATTGAAAGGTAGATTTGAAGGCATATCGAAAGATTATTTTATATAATCTTATTATCTTCCATATTCACTCTTACCAATTTGCATCATCTACATACATCCCATCCTCCATAGTCTCTTTAATAGTCATGGAACTAGATGCTTCTAATATTATTCATTTCTCAAATCCTCATTCTTCTATCTCTTTTTTTTTCATTTTCCCCCTTCTTTCTTTTTTACTTCAACTTCTTCAGGGTCATGACCTTCCCGATCTTTCCCTCTTTTGATGATGTTTTGAACCCATGATTACCAAATTCTAAAGTATAAATAAATTTGAATAATGAAAGTCCTTTTTATTCCTCCTCAAAATGACTAGATAATGAAAATAATTCCACTCCAAAATTATCCCAATGGTTGAATCCTTCGAAAATTGAATTTAAATTACATGTAAAGAGCATGTAGAAGATAAGAATCAATAAAAATGTTCAAAATAAGTCATTGCTGGTTGTACAGAAAAAAAATTCAAGTTGTAAGAAGTCAGTAATTTGTTACCTAGTAAAAGATTAAAAAAAATGGTCAAAAAAGAAAACGGGATCCTTATTTATGAATCAAGATCCCATTGCTTTTTTAAAATAGGATCTCATATCCTAAATGGGATCCTATTTCTTTTCGACCATTTAAATATTAAAAATTAAAGGGATCTCGTATCCTAAATGGGATTCATTTTTCTTTTGACTTCAAAATATTAAAAAAGTAAACCAGAGATCTCATTTAGGATATAGGATCTCATTTCTCAGAATGGGATCCCGTTTCTTAAAATTTGAATTTCTAGTATGGGTTTTGGGTCGGATAAAGGCCTAGGGACCCAACCCTTAGCTTTGGACTTGCTTTGACCTGCAACTTAAAGGTCATGTCAATGTCACTAGAAAAGATTGACTTTGGACATATTTTTGAAGACGTTTTTATAGAATTTATTAACAAGATTAAAATCCATTATAGATGAGATTGTGCAGATTTCAAATATGTATTTTTTTTAATAATTAGATTATTTCTTCTATTTTTCTAATATATTTTGATGAAACTGGTCCATAAACTTGAAATAACAGGCTTTCTTTTTTTTAATAACTTTTTTGTTTTTATATTTTTGTAAAAACAAACTATATGTCAACAATCCTCAAACAATTATTTTTAATTTGAAAAAAAATGATAAGTTTAGGTCTACTTATTCTTGACGTACACGAGGGGTTTTCAAAACATCAATTACGACCAATAAAAAATTAATAAACAAATATTCGGAAAAATTCACAAAAAATATCTTCAACAATCATTAGTGTCTTATAGATCTTTTCCCAAAAGGATTTAGAAAAATAATTTATTTAGGTCAAAATATGGTTGTGTACACATACATGGTATGGTCTTGAAAAAATGACTTTTAAACAGTGGTTTTTAGACATGCCTATTGAAAATTAATTTGTATCATATGGGTATTGAAACAAATTACATATTTGGAAACTAGAATTCGAGTAATACATTTCATAGTACTAACTTTTTCTAAGATTCAATCTTTAAGTGCTTCAAATATTTAGGTCAAATGTGACAAATTCTGAAAATCAAGAAAAACACTTTGGACTCAAATTCTTGCACACACCCATGTAAATGTTTATCATCATTTTAAATTGTAATCAAATTATTACAAGAATAATGATTTGTCATTACATTTTTTATTCTAGAGGGCCAAACATAGAATTCATAATTTAAACACTTATTCAATAAGAATAACCTACCTATCACATTTTAAATTTAACCAACATAATGATGATGAAACATACAAAAATTCAGTCAAGATGATTAGAGAAGACAATAAGACATGAGACACAAAATGATTATCTATTACAACTCTTCGCACAAAAATTATATTTTATTTCTATGAAAACATCAGGAAGTTGAGAATTTTATACTACCATTAGGAAAATGAATAATTCATAGAACTTTATAAAAAATTGTAATACTAAAGACAACCCAGATGAAATAAGAATTTAAATAGTTTCAAACAAATGTTCACAATTAAGTAAACATGTAGTATATGGTGTGTGTGTGTGTGTGTAAGTTCTCAATTTTCAAGGTTATTTTTGTTCTCTTTCCATATTTTCTACTCTTTTTGGTGATACTATCCCTCCCAATATTGGAAGGGAAGAACAATATATTACATCCACCTCATCAAATCAAAAAGGTAGTCTGATAATACACAAAATCATCAACATCCATTAAACCCAAAACTTAACATTCATTATCATATATCCGGTATGTGCGTGGATCAGCAGTATGCCAAACAAGCCCTTAAGGGCAAAAATTCAAAAATCAAGCAAGCGAAGCAACTTGACATAAATATTTGAATAAGTTATCTATATTATTCTCTCAAAAAAATATGTAACAATAGAATTTGTAGAAAATTGAATGTGGTTTCTAAAATACTAGGTTTATTTGCAATAAAATAAAATCTATTTGGTGAAATTTTGAAATTTCAATGTAGTAGTACCTTAAATTTCAAGGAAAAATAAGTATGTGTCTATCTAACCACCCTAACCACAATAAAATGATAATATTTTTTATAAGATTTTATATAAGTAGAGGACTCATGTCCTGACAGGATGGCATTTTGTAATTTTTTCCAAGTAAATAACACTATGAATTTTTTTATTACAACTTTAGAAAAAATATAAACTCGTCTCAATCAATTAATCTTAACTTGGTCAAAACTTCATAAAATTCAATTATTTTTTTAATCCTATAGTATGTGAAGCATAGAATGTGATGCATATTTTGGATTAAAAAAATATGATACCGCTTGAAAGTTATAGATGTTTTTCAATCAGCCTATCAATCAGGACTTTAGTCATAATTCTAATAGAAAATGAATAATAATTATTTATTAAATTCAAATTAAATCATAATTTATATTTTTGGAAAGCTGAAAATCTCCTCTAAAAACCCTTTTCGTTTCGTTAATTTTGGGTGAAAAAAAGTCGTCAGCCACATACCCTACAAATATTGCCACTTTTTACGCACTATGATCCTTTGACATACCCATCTAAGGAAACTGCAATTTCATATAAGTATTAATCAAACTATATCAACCTGATATAATACTAAGTGTTCACAAATTCTTATCATTCAAAATTCAAGTTTTTATGTTCATAATCAAAACACAAAATAAAATAACATAGTCTAGAGGGTTCCAAAAATGGGATGTAACACTTGGGAGAAAAAAATGCCACAAAATATCTTGGACAAGATTTTGATAATTTTGTAATCAATTTATTTGTTTTCATGCCAACTAAACAAAATTATATTATTTGTTTGACCTAAAAATACCCCAAAAATAGTTGTTCACTTTAGGTCATATTTAAATCTTTGTTGCAAACTAGCTTCCTGAACTCTAATTTTGGTGAAATTAAAACTAAACTTGACTTTCTCGAGCCTTTTAGACATAATATAATAGAAAACCACTACATAAATTACCAAATATCTATACAAATTTATAATCCAAAAAGTATATAAATACCATTTAGATGTTATTTTTTCTATATCATCTAATCATGAAATAGAAAAGCATACAATATTTTTAGGAAACCTACATAAAAATATTAACCTCTCTAAATCTTAGAAAATATAAATTAAAAGATTTATACTAGTACATCAAGCTCTAATATTGTGTTAGAACCTTAAATAAATTGAAACTACCCAAAACATAGTGCTAGAAATAGATTGAATAAAATTATTTTAATTATGATATAGAATCAAAATAGTAGAGTAGAGTTGAATTCTATGAGGTAAATAAAAACAATCAAGAAGCAAAATAGTAATACAATATTTTAGAAAGAATGAATGAATAACAAGCTAAAGGAGTGGATAAATATATAAAAAATATGGGGGGCAAGACCAACTAATGAGAAAAGTAACTCCTAATACCCAAAAATATGTGAGAATTACACTCATGAAAGATGTCCTCTACCCTTCTTATGACTCACTCACTACAACTAAGCAAAATAAAATAAATGTGAGAAAATAGATAATATATAAGTAACAAAAATAAAAATATTACACTAGCATTGACATCTACTAGAGTTTAATTATATATAAAGGGCATTAAATATAGCATCATAATACATTTAAAGATAAATGCATAATACATTTGTTGAACACCTAGAATACTAAGAGGGGGTTCAATCAGTATTCCCTAAAACTTAATAACTTAAAAGTGCATTACAAAGCATCTCATTAAACATACAGAAATGGAAAGAAACAAAATAAAGCATGCACCACAAAAATTATCAATAGATGAACAAAATATTTTGTGTAAAACCCTTGAAAGGGAAAAACTACGGTAAGTATTAGCTCACTGTATATCATAACCAGCATAATATGTAGGCATCCCTTTAAATCTGCAAAAACTAAACTCACATAGGGGTTAGCACTTTACAAATTTAACAAAATACCTCTATGAAATACCTTGTAAAATGTTTAAAACATGCAACAAAAAGATGAAAGCAAGCTACAAGCATCATGAAAACAATCACAAGTTACCTATTCCATAGTTGGATTGGTGTCACATGTGCTAGTGACCCTTTCCCAATCCTTGATCAAAGCTCAAATTGTGCAAATGCAAATGGAGATGGTGGAGTGATGGTGAACAAGATCAAATCTCAAATGAAGAGAGTAACCTTGCAATAGATTGTGAAGGATTTGCTTGAGGATGATGCTTGTATTTAAAGATTTTCAAAATGTTGAATGTTGAAGAGGGACCAATGTGGGATCAAAATCAAGCCAATGAATTGAGGACACTTGTCATCATGTGATTAGTTAATGTGTGTGCAAGATTTGGGAAGAGTGCCCAAGAGGGGGAAATTTTGAATTCAAATTTGCAATAAATTTTGAGAGGGGGACAAGAAAAAGAGCAATAAATGCCCTGTTTGACTTGTCATGTTGAGGGAAAATGATTGTTTTAATAAATCAATAAAATTGATTTATTGTGCAAGTGGCTAGGTCTAGATAATGCAAGTGGGATGTGATTAGCATTAGATTAGGATTAGATGGTGATCATGCTGATTTAATGTTGATTAGGTGATTTGACTTTCAAGATTTTGATAATTGATTTATTGAAATTAGAAAATGATGGAATATGATTTAGGATTTGATTTAAATGGCTTTTTGATTTATTTAATTAAATGGATAATGCAGGATGAAGGTTGAATAATAAGGTTTATTTGATAAATGAATGGATGAAAATGCACTTGATTAATTGATGAATGGTCCTAATGCAATATCTAGTTCAATTGATAAATGATCCTGATCGAATGTATAATGTAAATTTTGCATGTCTACATTTTGCCCCTCTTTGAAACAATGTACTTGTTGCGTTGGTTCAAAGAATAACTTGCCGCAATCGAAATTTAAAAATTTCATGATTTTTTGGATGCCCCAGCGGAAAGAAGTACACTGGTACATTGCCCCCTCGAGAGATCGAGCCAAAAGATTCGATTTGAGGGTCGATCTCGCGATAAAGAGGTTTAAAATGGGTGGTTATGGATGACGATGCAAATGAGATGATTTCAAGATGCTTAGAATAACAAATCTATATTATTCTAAACAACTTAAATGATGATATGATATGAGATGGATGAGATTGATAATGTGATATGCTGTGATTATGCAATGGATGATTTATGAAATGCTTAGACTAACATATCTATATTATGATGATGATGCAAATGCAATGCATGTGAAATGATCGATGTTTCCTATTATGTATGATATGAATGATATGTGATATGCTGACTTTTGTAGATGCAGGATGGATGCATGATGGATGCATGACGGATGCATGATGTTAGTGCGGGAATGAGATGATGACAAGAGGATCCAACAAGTCCATGATTGGTCGAAACTTTATTAGAGATGATGATGATAGATGATGATGATGATTTGCTTATCAAGGATTGGGATTTTCAAAGGGTCACTTACTTTATTTTTGATAACACACCTAAGTACGATGCATCAAGGTATAAAGGACTGTGGATGCATGGTAATTTTAGTGTGTGATGGACTTTGACTCAACAAGCGATAGGAGTATTCTTGTTCACACTGACATACTTAAAAACCTTGCTAGGATGCACTTTGTGAAGTCTCAAACATCCTCTAATTGAAAACACTAAAGGTATAAATCCAATCAATGCAATAGTCAACAAGCTGTCAAAAACATCCTCCATACATATCTAACAAAGAAAGTATTCACCAAGTTATTTTACAAGAACGCCCAACAAGCACAGCAGACAAAAGAATGATGATCGTTGCCCCATTCCTATCTCTCTAAATCCTTCGTTCGGATATCATCGAGAGGTCCTTGGAATGAGTGCAAATAAGATAAGTCAAAAGATAAAGACCAAGTAAATAAACAGACTAATGCTCTTCAATACCGCTAACGGAAAAGGATGTGTTTTCTAAGGATGATAAGCGAACCTTATTGCCAAAAGATAATGCCCATTGTAGGAAGGATTCATCCTAGGACATGTTAGTGGATGGCGGCACGTCATTTCGTTTATGAGGGATGATTGATATGGGACAAATTCAGATGATGGTGTTACCGATATGAAGAGCTGACCAATTTGTTTACTCACTGTCCTAGACTTAAGACTTGATGCTTTTGAGTTCTACTTTTTAACCTGCTAGACTTGTTTCTAACTGTTTCACCAAAGGTTGAGGATGGCGATCAGTTTATTATGAATGGTGCTTATTGTGGGTGCAAGCGAGATGAGGCAGATGGATTTTTCAAATATTTGGATGTTTTTGGAAT
>VDFB02032420.1:0-14955 GCA_007258455.2 Sequoia sempervirens | reverse complement strand
TTTGATGATGTTCATGATTTACGTGTACTTGAGAAGGCATGCGTGCCCCTTTATGAAGGCTCCTAAACAACTCTTCTCTCTATTGTATTGTTGTTTTTGAACTTGAAGGTTATGAATGGTTTATCAAACATAGCAATCTCACAGATGTTAACGTATGTCATGTATCATCTTTTTCATCTATTTTAATTGTTGTTAGTTCATCACTAGTAAATAAAGGATGAAATATGTACCATTAATATTCTTTATATGAAAAAATTATTTTTTGTTGTAGATTGATTGGTGAATTTTTGTTACCACCATCAAATATTTTACCTTGCTCATACCAAGATTTATGTGCAATTATGAAAGATATCAGAATGGAGTATCAAGTAATAGATGCATGTCCCAATGATCATATTATATATCATAAATAATAGGAATTTGCAATAGAATGCCTAGGATGTCATATCAGTAGATATCAAACATATCAACTAACAAAAAAGGTGTCTCGCAAGGTTCTTCGTTATATTCCCATTATTCCATGTATGCAACGATTATTTAGGTGTGAAAGCTTAGAGAAATTGATGGATTACCATGCATGAAATAAATGTGGAGATGACATTCTTTGAATGTCTGCGGATGGTTCTACATTTAGGGACATGGAGGTTAAATGGCCACACTTTAAAGAAGAACCTTGTAATCTCAGGCTTTCATTGGGAGCGGATGGTGTCAATCCATTTGGAGAGCTCAGATCTATTTACTCAGTGTGGCCTGTTTTTGTTATCAACAATAACATTCCTCCATGGATGTCAATAAAGAGGGAGCACATAATGTTGTCAATGATTGTTCTAGGTATTTGTTTACATCAATTTTCTTTAACATAGTAGCATCTCATTTGTCTTATTTGTTGCATAATGACTTATATTTATTTCATTCAATAGTCATGTACATTAATTTATATATATTACAATAAAATGGTTATAATAATTATGTAATGTTTATGTTCATTCAAATAGGTAAGTACCAAGTTAAAGATATGAATGTATATATTGAGCCTCTTATCGATGAGTTACTAAAGTTATGGAATGGCGTCACTATGTATGACATCTCTAGACCAATAGGACAAAGACAATTTCAATTCCATGCAATGCTTGTATGGACAATTCATGATGCTCCAGGGCTAATACAATTTGGTGGTATGTTATAATGTTCGACTACACTTTAAAAATATTTAATTTGATGAAGTATATATCATGAATATTTTTAAAATATTCTATTCATTATATATAATTATAAAAATTGACATATTTAATCTAATTATATATCATCTTACAGGTCTTCAAAAAAAGGGAAAATTTGCATGTCCAATTTGTGGTCAAAAGATGAAATCTCGTCGTTCAACAAGTTTAGGAAAGTAGGTGTTTGATGAGTATAGGCACTTCCTCCATAGAAATCATAAGTATCGAATTACTGAAAAACATCTTTTCAATGGGAAAGAGGAGACTACATCAAAACCACGAAGAATGTCACCTCGCCTATGGAAGTTGGAATATAATAGAATTAATCGTCAAGGTTATACATCAGATCAAATTGTTTATATATCATATATGATATGTTTTGAATTTATATTTTTATATTGTGTTGTGTTTACTCATGTTGTAATTGACAATGATTGTCATTGTTAATTTTTTTAACTTATATTCTTCATGAAGGTCGTCAAGGCATTAATGGCCGGCTTCCACAGGGACTGAAAAGTTATCCCAGACAATTTAGTAGGTTTCCCTACTATGGCAACTACAAATTATGCATTTGTTTGATACAATGCATATCAGAAAGAATATAATAGAAACATTATAGAAAATATTTGATGGAAGGCATGACAAAGAAAAAATTATCAAAATTTGTAGTGACATTCAGGAAGCCAATCATGCAATGAAAAATATCATTCAATTAAATAGTGATGGAGACCAAATTAATATAAGTTCCCTTCCTTGGTTATTAACAGAGCAAAAAAGCAATGCTATAAAAGAATTCATACATAAAATTTGATTTCTCACAGGATTTGTTGCGAACATAAATAATATAATAACAAAGAAAGGTGAATTTGGGTCAGAGATGAAAACGCATGATTGGCATACCTTCATTAAGGTAATTATTTTGGTATATTATATACACTTGTATAATGCGTGTACTTTTTAGTGTATTATGTTTACTACTTTTGGAAAAATAATGAAAAGATCATTTTATAATTGTTGCAGTACGTTCTACCTCTATCTCTCCTCGACAACTTTGACAACAATGTCAAGCAAGTTATATATGATCTTGGAAAATACATGAGGTAATTAGTGAGATTTGTTCAATTCCCTGTCTACATCTTATAATTTCCATTTGTTTTACTTGTTATGTAATATACTATATATTTTTGTTAAATCTCGTTAATATATTTGGGCCTTGAATCACTTGTAGATGGCTATCATCTAAAGAAATCCATAAAGAAGATATAAATTATTGGAAGAGAAAAATTCCTCATCTAATGTGTGAAATGAAAAAGTGTCTACCTTCAACATTTTTCAATGCACAAGAACACTACCTCCATACACCAAGTTGAGATTAGTTATTGGACACAGTACACACAAGATCAGTAATGGATGGTTGAGAGGCACTTGGGGAATTTTTGAAGGCTTTGGTTAGAAAAGAGCACATCCTAAGGGTTTCTATGGTGGAGGGATATATGGTATGCAGAGACCATAGTGTACATTAGTGAATATCTTCCTAAGTTTGCAGCAAAGATCCATAGATGCATTTTGGGATCCCAACTCCATTAACAAATTCAAAGGGAATTTTGTTGGGGAAAGGTAGATTGAGGAAAGTGAGAGGTAATTATAAGATGCTCATGGAGATTAATTGGAATGCATTTTACATATGGTTTTATGTATATTGTACTTATTTAATTTTTAATATTCAATATACATCAATTATAAATTAAGGTCATATACTGTGGTATTTAACTAATTATATGTCATTTGTGAATTTCTTTTTTTTTTGGTACAGTTGGTCAAGAGTGGGATGCACTACATTTGTACGTTGCCAACAATCTTGATTAGATGACGGTATGGATTGAACGATGTCAACAATCTAGTCGCGCATTAACATGGGAAGGTGTGGCTTCATTGGTTAAAGAAGCTGATCGTAATGGAGATTCCAATGTTACACAGAGGGAAATTGATTTAGCATATGGTTTAAGAGATAAACAGGTACGTATAAATATATTAATCACCCATATTATTTAATTATTTTCAAATATATTGATGTATATAGATCTTGAGATTGTTTTCTTTGCATACATTCCGCCAAGAATAAATATGTTTATCAACTGACGATATTGCAATAATTTTTACATGTTTGACATATTGCAGGTGAAACACCACAAGGCTATGTGGTGCAATGGTTGTAAATTTCAAATCAAAATGTTGGATGACATGAATAAAACTTTTGATTCTGGTATAACTATAGTCTTTCAGGTGACTAATGTTTCATCTAGAAGCAACATACATCCAAAAGTCTCAAAAATCGATACTATGAGATTTTGAATGATATACTTGAGTGTGACTTTAAGTCCTTTAGATTAATTTTGTTCGTCATCCTATGGTATAGGCTATGATTGAATGAAAATGATCTGAGAGAATTGTTATTGAACATGATAATGGATTTACCATGGTTAATACAAGGTTGATCGAGTGAGCTGGAAATGAGCCCTATGTTCTTCCAAGCCAATGTGAGTAGGTATTTTACTCAGAGGTTCCAGGTAAACCGGGTTGGTCATTTGTTGTTAGACATGATCCAAGAGGAAGGCCAATAAAGTATAATGTGGTGGAAGAAGAAGATACCGAAGAACTAGAAGATGATGTAGATGATGATCAGGATCAACGGTTAGTTGATGATGTCCCTGACGAAGATGTCGAAGAGGAGGAACTAGATGATGATGATGTAGGAGTTAATGTTCATAAAGATGAAACCGTGTGGATGATGACATTATCAAAACTAATATTGATGATATGATGATGATATGACCAATCCTTACAATGTCGAATCTGATCGGATGACACGGACAAAGAGTTGGATGAAGAAGAAGATCAATGACATTGAAATGTATAAGTTATGTGATTATATTATCTATTTGATATTAATTTCTTGATAGAATTATATTTGACTTATGTGGTTACATAATTAATTTAATGTACTTTTTAATGTTTGAAAGGTCAAAAAATTAAAACATTTCAATAGTGATGTTAACAACCTTGAAATTAGTGTGTTTTATGTTTCATGTGATCATAAAAGATTAAAAGGTTAGTTGTAGAGGTGGTTGTTCAGTGGTTGACCTGTATGTTGGTTCTTTTTACAATGTAACTAGGTTTTTCTTATAATATACTTATGGAATTTCCAATTCCAATCGAAGGAAACTCAAAGGACTTGGACCAACTGATGAGGACTTTAAAACCCTCCTACACTTAGTTATTTTATTTAAAGTTCAGATATGCACATATAATGGAGAGAGACGAGCTTGAAATTATCATTTCAATTCAAATGCTAATACTGTTATGCAACATTAAATCCTCATGAACTTAAAACCTATCAGAGAGTGACTCAAAACCTAAATTGTATTTTTCTCTAAAACCATTGATCTTTACAATCAGCTCTGCAGCTTCGCCTAGACTCGATCAAAATTATCTAACTTGCTAACCCGTACTTCTGGACTTGAAATCCTTCTTATAGAAAAATGAAGGAGAAAATAAGTTTCGAGCTAGAAAGTACACATGTCACTAGCCGATTGGAGCACCTGATGATATTCCAAAAATCGTTACAACTGCAATCATCTGGAGCATATTCTCGTTCATCATGTCGGCAGAGGAAGGTTGATTCAATAACAAAAAACCATGCGAAACCCATGCCAAGAAATCCATCAACACAAAACTGGAATCGTTGTAACTACAACATCTGATTTGCCACCTTTTAGTAACCCACTCTTTTTACTCATCATCATTCAAATACTTAGCCACCCACCTATGGTATTCTTCGTTAGTTGGCCAATCAAAACTAATCACCTCACTTACCTTTGTACTATAAGGAATATACTTTACCACTAGCTGATTAGCATCTCTTTCAAAAGATTCCAAAAATGAGTCAATACCAATAATCTTATCCATACAATTCACCAAAAAATCATAATCTGAGTCATCATAAATTACTTTAATTTGATTATTTATGACCTTACTCACTTGATCCTGCCATTGTTGGAGTGTTCTGATTTTCCCCCTTCTCATCAATTATATCAGGTAATAGTGGGTTACCCCAATCTTTGAAAATATTTACCAACTCCCTAATCTTCCTACTTAAATCATCTGGTAAGGTCTGAAAACCTTGAAATGATTTCACTAATATATAAGTAGGCTTCAATGATTGGGGCCTATTATTTACATCAAACCTTGAGGCTTTATTCATAATATCTAGATCATTTTCCCTAGGGATCCAATTTTCAATTATTGGAATCACTATCCCCTAATCCCTATCAATATTCTTTATTGCTTCAAATAGCAAAGAATACAAATAATGTATAGAGGGAAATTTATAATCTACCCTTTCATTTAAATGCTCCAAAATAGTAGTAACAATTTATTTTTCTTTTGAAAGAAAACCCTCCTCTTTTACCATTAATGATGTCTGTAATTCATCAATTTTCTATATTAGCTGCCTCTTTATTGGATCAACAGAGCACTTTGTTTTTTCATCAATTTGTTCTAGAGGAGGGGTGAGAGCAAGATTTTGAATAAGAGACCTTGGTGTAGAAACATTTGGAGAAGTAGGAGGCATTGACCCTACTGTGGGAGGTAATGTGTTGGTTCCTGGAGTACTAGATGTTTCCCCAATATGTCTATACTTGAACCTTTCCACTTCAGTTTGTACCTCAACATTCCTTTGTTGCATTTTACTATATTCTTCAATTAAAATGTTATGCTTCTCCATTAGGCTCTTTCTTTCAGCCTCCTCCCTTTCAGTAGTCTTTTGGGCCAGCTTGGCCACATTCACAGTTAAATTAGTGGCTTCGGTGGTTGGAGTCTCTAAAGCCCTCTTTATTATTAATCCTCCTTTGAAATTTGGATTAATATCAGCAATGTTTGGCTTTCTTCTTTGTGGAGCCAATGCCCAAATTGCTAAGGTCTCATGCTCTTCACTGAAGGTAGAGTTTTGTAATGTTGCCTTAACTTCTTCTTCAGAATCCTGAAAAGGATTCTTGGACTTCATAATGGAATTGAAAGCCATTGCATCTGCGATGTCCCATTCAAGAAAAATCAAAACACCAGCCTGAATCACAAGTTGTCTCCCTTCTTCAGGAGTGATATTTTTGAACTCTTCCATTAGTTCAGCTTTTACTTCTTCATCATTCTCTTGATCTGACCTGTCAGGCCTTAGTTCTCTTCTCTCCTTGCATTTATTTTGATATTCCTCAAACTTCATCCTCCATGACAATTGCAAGAATACAAGAGTCTTTACAAATGCATTGTCATCTAAGAACTCCTTGCAAGCCTTCATTCTTGCATCCTGCACACTCTTACCCTTCATATCCAAATCAGATAGAACCAATTCAGCTAACCTAGGAGGGGAAGGCATACCAACCTGCATGTCCTGATCAGTAACAATAATTTCATCTGCCAGATCCTCAAGTGGGTGATCAGTTATTTTACTCTTAGGACGTGGCTCAAATGGTGGTGATGGGGGATTGCACTCTGGTGAAGACTGTAATTCAATGATCTTGACTACCCTAGGTACTTTGAATTTTGGACCTAGTTGTGGAGGCACCTTCATTATTTGCTTCCCCTTTCTGTCTACTTCTTCCTGATCACTGCTAGTATCCCTTTTCCTCCTATAGATGGGTCGCCTTTCTGTAGCTGATATACTAACCTTGTTTCAATTGGTCTATCACTTTGTCCTTGCATATCCAGACTTAGCCTTAAATTTATCCTTTTGGTTGTCAAGGTGTCCATAATCTCCTTGAATTTTTGCATCAGAAAATCAATTTTCTTATGGTATGGAGTGAATTCCATCAGTGGATCATAATTCAGATCCATTTCATGCACAATATCTAGTAGCTTACTATAAGCTATCCATTTCTCCTTGTTCAATTCTTGCTTATTTAAATCAAATTCATTTATGATCAGGTCCTCAAGGAAAGTGAACTCATGTGCAAAATTGCCACCTTTTATTCTTTTTCTGAAAAGAGAAAAGAAACCTGCATGATCATGTTGTCACCTTAGACCAAATCTCAAATAGTAATCAACAAATAATTTATCAAAATGTGTCCAACCTCCCTTTGAAACTGTAAAGTTAGACACTATTATATAATAATGGAATAATGTTCCCTTCCCCTTTCCAGTAAGGTTGTCTTCATGAATACAACCCATCTGCCACATAAGTTCTGCAAACCCTAGTCTTGGTGGCACATTGTATGGCAGTATGTGAGGGGTTCCTTGAAATCCATATATTCTTAGGACAGTGTTGACTGGATATGGGATAATGTCACCCCAGTTATGTAAAACCCTCAATTCTAGTTTCCTCTCCTTTGGCCTAAGGGAATCATGCACTTCCTCAGGGATCCTAGGTACATTTACCATCAATCTAACCCTTAATCTTGAAGCAAAACAATTATCAAATTGCACATAGCTGGTGTTTTCCTTATTATAGAATAGATTTGTAGCCCATATTTGTACTGACAATCTTTCTCCATCAACTGATTGCCTTAAGTTCATCTTCTCAGCAAAGAAATCAGCATTCCTAAATAGGAATAAATGCATCAACATGGAATACCAAAAGAATTGAGTATCACTATCACCTTTATATAGATTCAAAGGCCCTTCATCTATCCTCTCTGCCAAAAAAGAAGAAAATTCATATGTTATAGAGAAGTTAGGGTGTTGTATTTCCACCCCCATGAACATGTATGCAATTGGCATTACTGCACCAGGACTGAAACCCAAAATTTGACATAGTGAATAGAAAGTAGCCAGGAAAGCCCTTGCAAAACAATTCAATCTGAAGGGTTCCTGGTCACTAGGGATGATGTGAAATTGTGAACCTCCTGCCTTAACCAGATGAGGTGGAAGCAGCTTAATCCTAAAAAGAGATTTCAGTTTTATATACTCCTACTTCATTTTCTCAAAATCAATAGGAACCAAGTCATCACTTGGCTCACTCAAATCAAAAGTTTGTTGGATAACATCTCTATTAATTTTTAATAGAACCCCTCCATCATTATCTCTAATTAATTATGTGATGGGGTCATATCTCATGGCCACTGCCCTAAGTAAGTCCACATCAGAGAACACATTTGGTACAACTAGCTTACCCATGTCATACATCCATCCATTTGAGAAAGGGTGAGGCAAATTCCTCTGTCCATACCATAATCTTCACATCTCTAAGCCAGTGAGTGGAACCCTAGCATCAACAATGTTGGAACTATTATACACCAACACCTCCCCTAGTATTTTCCCTTGCAATAACACTACACCCTTCCTTCTATCATTTGTTGACAACGAAAATTGATCTAGGAAATCATCGTACAAGTTTCTTTTCAAATACTCAATGTGGCTAGAGTGTTGCTTGGGTGGGGCCATTTTAGACAAACTAGGGCTTCACTACAATGTTACACTTCAAGTGGCTATGACTAAGAAGAGATAGGAAATTATAGAGTAAAAATACCGCAATTCTTCACAATTTATGATTAAACTATAGCCCCAACAAAATATTTTCATGAGCTCAGTAACACGCATAGCAGACCCCCCTTCCCAAATTTAGGTGCAGAATGACTGGGAAATAGATAAAATAAACTCAGCTTTTTTCACACAAACTCCAATTTTTTGCTGCAGTTGCTCGCAATTTCACCTTTGGCTCTAAACCTATTTTTTACAAAATACTTGGATTCCTTGTGATAGAAATGAAGTAAGTAAATTGATTTTATGTCAATCAAATCTTGCCAATAGATGTCTCATCCCCCATTAAAGCTCACTCATAGGTTGCATGAATGACTCCAACCACATTTGATACAGATTTAAATTTGAACCGTTGATCCTCTAGTTTGATCAAATCATCGACGACCACCTTAAAAATAGGCTGACGTAATTGCCAACATGGTAATAAGGGGCCCACCATGCCATAAGTCGCAAATGAAAACCATGTGGCGGTTGCCCGTAATACTGCAATCCCTCGATTTACCATCATGGGATGGCGGGCAATTGTTGATCCTTCTCTTCAGAGATCCTGCTCCTTCAAAAATGGTCATCGTCCTTTCCGTTAACTGTCAAGCATCTTTTCCCTCAAAATTATAACATCCCCATTGAAATAAAGCATGTGCATCTCACAAGCATTTTAGTAATCCACCCCTTAACACATTTAGAACCGGCTAATGCTTCCTTCACTCTTTAGACCTCATCGGATGAGACACGTGGAAAGCGCCCCTGATATTGTGATCCTATAATTCCTGATCGCGAGATGGCAGGCACCGTTGATCTATAGGAAATAGATCAACGACAGCGCTAATTCAACCCTCTACAAAATAAAATCATCGATGGCCACCTTCAAAACAAGCTGACACAATTTCCAACATGGCAATAAGGGGCCCACCTTACCATACACTACAAAGGAAGTCCACATGACGATTGCCCGCAATATCACAATCTTGAAACTTCTGATCATGTGATGGCGGGCAACCATTGATCCTGAGCATCAATGATCTCGTTCCTTTAACATAGTCACCAGCCATGTCGTTAACCTTTGAGCAACTTTTCTAGTGAGATTGTAACATATCCATCAATTTATAACATGTGCGTCCTGAGAACACTTTAGTAATCTGCCCCTTAATACATTTAAAGTTGGCTAGTGTTTCTTTTACTCTTTAGGCTTCATCGGATGAGACATGTGGTGCCCACCCGTGATTTCGCAATCAACCCAAGCACAATCATGGGATGGCAAGGAATGGCTCAGATCAAATGGTAGTTAGTCAGCGATAGCGCAAATTTGATCCCCCGGATAGGACACGTGGCGCACGCCCATGATTTCACAATCCTTCAATTCCCGATCATGAGATGGTGGGCACCATTGATATCTATAGGAAATAGATCAACAGAAACACTAAATCAACCCTTGCAAAATAAAAAATTCATTAAAAGGAGAAGTGGGCATTACTAGGCGGACAACAAATAAAAAAATTATATTTATAGAAGAAAAATAAAATAAATTTACAATTTGTTTTATAATTTCACTTTTAATTTTAAATGTATGTTCACTCATTAAGTTGTATTTTTTTTACAATCACATTTTTATTTTAGATGTTTGTTTATAAAATATAAAGATACATTAAAAATATATTAGAAATATTTTTCTTTATATTATATAGCATTCATAACATTAAATTAACATAGAATAATTTCACAATATCACTTAACCAATCAAGAAAAATTTAATCATTACTCTGCAACATTATTCTCACATCAAACTAACAAATAAACATTGAAAAACAAATTAATTTTTTTTTATATTATAACATTCATAACTTAAACCTTTATACACACATCAAGTTAATTATAAAAACACAAAATTATTTCAAGACCTTAAATTTTTTAACAATTTAATAAAATATAATTTAATATAATTAAGAAAAATTAAATAAGAATTATAGATAAATTTATGAAATATTGATTTACTTATCAAGAAAAAATCAATGATAAATTTACTAATTATAGATAAATTTACTTACCAATCTATTTTAACCATCAAGAAAAAATTAATCATTAGTGATTGCAACTGTAATGCCCCATCATAATAACCTAAGGAATGTTGCAATTGTGAATAAAGGTGTAATATTTTTTTTTAGTATAATTATTAAGTTAATTAGTTGCATACATTCATTAAGTTACGCGACGTTACACTACTTTGAGTTTCCATAGATGACTTTAGTATTTCGCATTGCACATATTAATTAATAAAATAAAGATAAACATTGCATAACATTTGAAGAAGTACATATAAGTTTCCAAGTACGAGCTCTCCATCCATGAAGCTCTTGATGCCATGATCACAAACTGGGGACCCAACGGAGTAAGGTGCACCTTCCACCCGACCATGTGGTACCCATCAGTCCACCTCCCATGCTAGGAGATAGTAATATGGTTACTTAGACATAATCTACTAACCCTAGACACTAGTACATAACAAACTATTGGTTACATTGCTTCTAGATTTAAGATAATTGATTGTACTAAATACACAAGGTTAACTGTTACTTTAGGTGGAGTTTCATCACAATATTGCAAAGGTTACCCTGGTGTTTCTTCCTAGGTTCTGGCCCCCAACTTGGCTTACCCTGGTAACCTTTTACAAAACATGGCCCCTATTGCATACTATTGCAGAATTGAATGTCTCTTGAAGAAACAAGACACCGATTTGCCATTCCAGGCCTTCTCATCTTATACTCAAGACTGAAGTAGCTCAAGAGTCATAAGCGAGGCATAATCATCTTGTTAAGAGTTTTAATTCTAGCTACTGTGTTATTTAGTTATTACTGACTTACTAACTCTTTGCAAGTTACCCTGACACCACTTTGTGTGTCGGCCCTTACAAAAAGCCACTCCCCTAAACATAACAAGGATATACTAAGTTTTCCTGACTAGGGTTTACAAAGTGCACAAGGTTCATCACATAATAACAAATGACCCACAATGGTCATTAAAAACTTTTATCATAAACCAGGTAACAAAACACCATATTTAACACATGCACAACCCAAGTCAACTCAAAAAATACATTTAAACAATAATACACCTTTACTATACCAATCATTCTAGAAGACTTATACAACTATAACTTTCCCAATTTTCCCAAAAAGAACACAATAAAAGCAAATCAAGAAAAGTAAATGTCTATGGTTCCGATATACTAAATCCAATTGCATCAGTTTGTAATCAACATGAATATAAATAATTTTAATAAAAGATCTATTTTGAAAACAATGAAAGTAATTGTTTCATTTAATCTACTCTTTTAATTTTCTCAAATTCACATAAAAGCATTTTCTATATTTTCTCAATCTTAAATTTCTCATGCAATTTTTAAATAAAATATCAAAATTATTTTTCTAACTTAATAAATCACAATTTTTACAAATATCTATATACAAACATATATACATATGTTTATATGTAAATATTAATATAAAAATATTATATTTAATTCCAGCAAACATATATATTCATATTCATATATATATATATATATAATATATATAAATATGACCATAAAATAAAAACTGAATTATAAACTTTACTCATTAAATGAACTTTTAAATCACTAAATAAAATTCGAATGAATTTAAAACCCTTTTGAGCCGTAGCCCCAACTGCGGCCTCCCTGTGGGAGGACGCGGCCATGCCAAGGCTGCGCCCACCATAGCAGGGGATGGGGAGGGTTTCGGCCCTCCCCTATCACTGTTTATTATTATTTTTTAAATTCTTTATATAAAATTTCGCTCGAACGGTGAATTGCGGACTTTGGAAATTTGCATAAAATTCATTTAAATTCACCTGTACGGCGATAAGCATAAACAAATAAAAATTTTACAATCCAATTTATATATGCAACATATATGAAATATATGTACATATATATATATATATATTTAAATATATATATATATATATATGTATATATATATATATTTAAATATATATATATATATGTATATATATAATTTTCATAGGGATTCACCATATAAATATACAGAAATTTCTTCAGGGTTACAATAGGGAAATCGGGGAAACAATAGAATTTTAATCAAGGTTCTCAAAGAAACACACACAGTAAATCTTCATTTGATTCCAAAATTTACTTTCCATTTTAAATATGAATTTCCCTTCACTAATTTTAATTCAACAAAATAGATAGTTTTCAGAAAGAAAATCTACAGAGGTTTTTTTTTAAGAAATCCATAAACCCTTACAGAAATTAGTAGTAAATAGTTTTCCATGAAATATAGAGGTTTTAATAACAAATAATTTTCTTTTCCCAAACATTTCTTTTAAAAACAAATAAATTACAAACCACAAGAGGAATACCTGTTTTCCTTGCTTCAGAAGAACTGTCTACTGTTGAGAGCCACTTTTTTCTGTAGGCTTCCAAACACTTTCCGTACAGCAAAACCCAATCCAAAATACAAACAAAATATCTTCCACAAATATTAAACAGAACCAAATAACATAAACCAATTTTTTAATAGAGCTCCAATATTTTCCCATGAATGATAGAATAACCTCTATGATTTTCTAGATCCAAATTAACCTCCGTAAACAAATTTCTCAACCATAATCAATAAATGCACTGGCACACATGTCGAGAAGTGCAAAATATCTTCTCAACCACTTCTCGGCAATCTTGCCTATTTCAAATTGCATGCATTTTAATTAATTTATTCAAATTTAAAACCAATATTCAGATAGCATGCATTTATTTTTATTTAATTTTCTAATTTTCAAATACAAATTTAATTTACAATTCAAATGCCATTTCCACAATAATATTTAATTTAAGTAAATCTATTCACATTTAAAACAATTTAACAATATTAATTTAATTAATTAATTTATTTAATTAAATAAATTCAACCTTTATGATCAAATTACTTAACTAAACAAATTAATTAATTAATTAATTAAATAATAAAAAACTTTATTTCTTTAATGTTTAACAAATTAATTTAAATAACAATAAATTAAAACATAATAAACTATTATTAAAATTGACATTTTTCCTTTCAAGCAATTAAACCAAACAAAAAAATACAAGACAACCATGACTCAAACTAAAACTGACAATGTACAGTGACCGAGTTAAAGAATAGACTAGGATGAACCTAACTACTACCTCCCACTCAACATTTCCATTGAGTCTTGACACGCTCAGACCTGAGTACCCAGGTGGAGTCAGTGTCATGTACCTGCAATCCTGCAACCAAGCAATAACATGCATATATATATAATCCATTGTACAGGCACACCGTCCGGAGAAAATCACGGATATCACAGGGTACTTGTAAGCGAGTGATGCAACTCCGTTCTCCACACCAATACACATCACATCAGACAGACGAAATAAATAATTGTTAGTCCATCATAAACATATACATAGCAATAATCAACTGAAAATAAACATCTACACTATCTCAAAGCATATCAGAAAATAGTAATCACCATACAATGTATCATCATGTCATAGAATAAATCCACTGTCGCTCAAAACCAGTGATCAAAATATCCAAATAAAGTATCATAGTCTAACAGTGTAAAAACATATCAGCATAAAACATAAGCATAAATGGAGGGGTACTACATCCTCCTCCCTAGGATCAGGCTTGCTCCTAAAATCCTGTGAACAGATAGGGATAAAGTTCCCTCATGCGTGTCGCATCCTCCCAAGTAGCAGAAGCTTCATGGATAGGATCCCATTGGACCCTCACCTGATCAATGTCTCAACCGGTGACCGAAGCCACCGGCCAACAGGAATGGCCCACCGCCGTCTTCTCTACCCGTAATCATTATTCCAACTGGTACATGAGAAATGTGTCGGTGATGATATGGTCTAAGAACTGATACATGAAAAACATCATGAATACGAGACAAACTGGGTGGTAAGGTGAGTCAACACGCCATGGGACCAATTCTCTCTAAGATCTCAAATGGCCAAATGAAACGAGGCGCAAGCTTAGAGCCTTTTCCATAACAGATTGGTCTCTTTTGCGGTCACACTCAAAGAAACACTCTATCACCAACAAAAAACTGTCGGTCTATCCTATGCACATCGGCATATTTCTTTTGCCTATCCTGAGCTACTATCAGATGTTCTCTAATATAGTCAACCTGTTGCTCCATGTCTCGA
>VDFB02032419.1:0-20817 GCA_007258455.2 Sequoia sempervirens | reverse complement strand
AATGTGTGTGTGTGTGTGTGTGTGAGTGCAAGGTTGCATGGCTTGCCAATAATTGCTTGAGCTCCCCATTTATCCCTCATGATTTTCATTTGTCATATATTAGATGTTTGTATATTCATTTTTTCTAGAAATTGTGTTTTTGGCCCCTAGCTATGAGTTTGCTACTTGATTGTAGTGATTAATGTATTTTTACCATGACAAAATTTTCCTTGTCAAAATAACTACATGTTTTGCTTATCCATATATACATGATTGAGTCCAAAATCATTAATTTCCTTTTAATTCTTATCCTAATTCTACCTAATTTAAATCTACCAATCACATTTTTAACTCCAATCAATTAACATTTCTTCAGATAATCTATTTTTATACTTTTTATGGCCATGAAAAAGCCATCTACATAATCCATTATGAAGCTCCATTATTTAAGACCATTAATTTACAACCAAATTCTATCCAAAAAATAGGCGTTCCATTTTCTATTGTTTCTAAATGCTAATACTATTGGAATATAACAAACATTAGGTAGCCTCTTTTCAAATTGGACTTGTTTCATTCATTGCTCAAATGCCGAAGGTCTTTTTACTTTAAAAAATTTCTATATATTCATAGAACTTTAAAAATCACATTTAAATTAAAAATTGTTTAAATTTAAATTTTATATTTATATTTTTAGAATAATACTATCTTTTGTTTGAATAGATTCTTCTAATGTTCGTGAATTCATCCAAAGTCATTAATATATATAACAAACCTATATGATATGGAGAAGAATCATATAAAAAATATTTTAACTACACTTTTTTTAATAGAAAATAATATTTTAATCACCATAAGGGCTTCACAATTGAACATGTTCCAATAATTGTGATAGCATTTGTTCGAATAATTGTAATACTAATAGTTGTGACTTTAAAGTTGTTAGTGCTGATCATGAAGACTCATAGTCCAATGAAATGTATTTTTTAGATCTAAAAATAACAAATTATACAATGCCACATTGGTACACCAAGAAAACATGATTGAATGCACAACTATTGGTCTATTGTTTTGAATTTTTTTGCACACCTCAACAAAAAACATACTAATGTAACACCATATTTGATAAAGTATATTTGAAACCTCAAATATTAATATGAACCTTACCAAATATGTTAGGGGAGAGGATCCAGTAGTTGAGCACCCTAACGTCATGAGCACCCTAACTTCATGTTTCTCAAAATCCTACATGGAAATTTCAAATCACTCACAATTTTTTAGAGTAACTTACTTGGAAAGTCCCCTGCTTATAACTAAGGGTTCAAGGCCACATAATCAAATATGATGCCACATTAACATGCTTTTTGTTGAGGTGTCCAAAAAGACCCCCCAAAAAAGTGAGACATATAATTGTGCACTAAATTATGTTTTATTGGTACGCTGATGTGGCATCACATGATTTGTTGCTTTTTAAATAACTAGCACTTGTACTTAAAGGAGGTTCAAGGATTACACTGATAGAGAACTATATGTATATTAGTATGTTAGAGAGTATATGTTTGTGCATGGATGCACAATTAATAATAAGTGCTGGAATGAAATAAACTTAGACAAATCTAGATTTTTTTCTTAAAGAAATTAAGTATTATTTTGTATACAGATTTAATTTAAAAAAAAAAAAACATTACAAATAGTAATAGAATGTTCCCATCCAATTGCCAAATCAATATTTATCTGACTTTTATTTAATAAACAAGATTATTATTGAAAAGCGTCACATATGATTATATTTTAAGAAGTAAGATACTCAATTATGAATCCTTTCCCCAATAACAGTGATTAATCCACAAATTTTTAGCCAGTAGAATTTGCATCTCTACTCTGTATCTTTTATTTGGTAATGTTAGGAGGAAGTTGAACAGAAGTTTGAATTTTTTGGGACACTGTAATTGGTTCTCTGTCACTGTATTGAATATTGTCAGAAGAGGTTATGCCTTTTACTGGGCACAATAAGACCCAACATGGATGAATATGTCCTGTCAAAAACTGTGCATTTGCAAGCATGCCATACCTGCAACTGTAACGTGTCAATAAAGCCCACGAGTCCTTTCAGTGATTTGGCATTTTCATTTTTTCCCTGATGGGTTTGAAATCAACTTTGGTTTTCAAGCTTAGGCATGCAAGAAAGGATAGAACAAAGTAGCCCACTCCATTTGCCTGCTTGAATGGATGTCAGTTGGAAACACTGAAGAAGCTGCCAAACCTGCTGTTTTGTTCATCTGTTCTGAAGTTGCCATGTTCATGTAATGCCTTGTCAACCTCTGGGTTCTAGTATTTTTCTAAAAAGTAGGTTGTTTTTTATTGAATTATTAACTGTGATTTGGACCAGTGCAACTTGTCCCACTGTTGTGCTGCCCTCCAGGATTGTACAGGCAGTGGACCTCATTGTGGAAGACATAAATGCTCAAACAGAGCTGCAATGTAGTATTCCTCAAAACTATCTGCCAACATTATCTCTGTTAATCTTAAATATCTACTTCTATACATAGCAAGGTGGAAAATGTTGCTTGTGCACACTACAAACAATAATGGTAGTAGATAGTTCGAGGTGTTTTAAAGCTTTATTAATCTTTTCTTATATTTACAACTTTGTTTCAAACATAACATGGATTGTGAAAACTTGATAACTTCGTGCATTTTTTTTGAATTTTTTTCCCTCTCACAATAGAGTGCAAGCTTAGAGTTTTAAAGATGCAAATAGGGTATCAGGCCAAACATTTCAGGTTGAAGTTCCAAGAGAAAAAGATCACCATTTTTGGATTTGAACTAGGTTATTTTATATTCTGTTGATTTGCATTCCATGTTGAATGGTGGATAAAATTATTATAACCTGCCAACCTGCAAAGAGTCATCATCATTATCATTAAAAGACTGGTCCCTGAATCTTGCTTTGTGAGGAAGAGATCCTATATTATTCTAGTACACCTTCACCAAGTCTGTCACATTTCTTCATATTTTTTCAGAATATAACTTGCATGGAAGAGATGGTTCAGTTTCTAAAGCTTTGATAATTATCATTTTGCTCAAAGATCCTTTAAAAAACATGTAGGATGTTGATGTGAAATATTGTATTTCCAACTATTTGAAAACAAAACAAAGCATCCTAAGTTGTATAATACTGTGGTTGATAGTTGAAACTTTATATTGTTATTTACCTACCCATAAATTTTAACTGCAGTTATCAAAATTCGAGATTAATTCATCATGCTGTATTGAATGTACTTTTCTTATTTCAAATAAGACTGGCGACCAGGGGATTTTGTTTTTCTTTTTTATCTTTGTGATCATGGTGTTGAGACTTTCTGAACTAAGCATAGAACTCCTTTATGTGGTGATTTAGTAAGGTTCATTAATTAGTTTGGTATACTTCTAGATATAAATTATCTAATTTTTTTTTTCTATCAATATTTTAGATCTATGATCTATAAGCTAATATTATAGATTCTGAAAATTTTAGTCAAGCACGAGGTTCGGTCACTCAAAACCAAGTGAAAAAAAACCCACTTCCAAATTAAGAATCTGATTTGATTTAGTAATTTTTTGTCCAGCTTTGGCCAAATTGTGTTTTTCTGATACTCATTTTGAAGCATGGATATTGTATATTCTGGTACATGTGTTCAGTTGAAGTTTGACAAAAAAAACTATATTTAGATAGTTATTTCATGTAGCATGTATAATCTGATGGATAACGGAGTGTGATCCGAAACATTTATGCAAACAAATCACACAGAGTTTAATAATAAAAAAAAAAAAAACACTTTTCATTGATATGAACTATGGAAATCTTATGTCTTTGAGGTATAACCTGACTAACACACTGAAGAAATTGCAGTGTAGAACTCTAATATTTGTTAAGAGATACTCCCTTCTCATGCACAAACTATTCACATGAATACAATAATGAAAAAAAATATCAAACAACAAATTTGAACCTGATATAAGTAGGTACTCATTGATCAAAATCCCATCTGATCAACTTGCATTGCCATACAGCTCTTGTTTCATTACTTTTTTTTAGTAAAAAGACTTAAAATAATATTTTTTTTTCTTTTTGCTTATTGAAAATCATATATGTCAATGCAGTTGTGAAGATTACGTTCCTAACTAGTAAGATACCAGAAAGACTATGCAAGTACCCAGCAGTATAAATATAATAATACTTTTCTTTTTTCTATCATTGGTCTTAAGGCTTAAGCTATAATATTTTGTTGGGCCTATGTGATGTGACATGGAGTTGAGAACATTTTAAAGGCTACAATTCTGAGCCACACAAAAAGGATTATAAATTGCAGTTGTAATTCCATTTGAAAGCAAACTCTCTCAATTGCCACTTCCACGTCATTCCATGTACTTTAAAGGCTATCTTTTTCTATATCATCCCATGTTGAATTGATGGTGTGTCGGACATATGCACAAATCATGCTAAATAAATAGGAAGAACATATTATTATTAGGTATTTAAATTGGTTCCAATTATTAACTCTATTTGAAATTGATATTAAAAAAAATTAAAGGGAAAAAAAAAATTTGAGTTAAATTTGTGTTAAAATTGATCATTAATATTAATATTCAATAATTGTTATAACATTTGTTGATTTAATGTTCACTATTTTTAGTTCCAGAATATTTATGCATTCTAATGCTTTTAACCAGTAGCATTCGGCCAATCACATTTCGCCATTTAACATATTACTTATTTTTTTGTATAGTTTGAATTTGGAGACCTATTTTATATATTGGAAAATTAACATTTATCTATTTTTCTATTCGCCTAGTAGCTTTATAAATTATTATCGCTTTTAAAATTCAAAAAATGCTTAACGATAGATTGATTAAATAAATTTAAGCAAAGGCATAGTTTAAAAAACTAGCTGCTAGAGGTCGTAATCCATGAATGCAGATTAAATGCATTAAAATATCAGGAAAATGCGAGTGCATAGATTGATTAAATAAAGTTAAGCAAAGGCATAGTTTATAATAAAACTGGCGGGTAGACGTACGTAATGCATGAATGCAAATTAAATGCATTAAATGGCATCTGGTTGGAGGTGAAGGCACTGGAATGGCTTGGTGGCCACGCGTGGCCAGGGTACTTTGGTCATTTAATATAGAGTTAAGCCACTTGCTATGCATCTCTATTACTTTGCATGTGTTGTTTTTGTGTTCTGTAATTCCGTGTTCTGAGGAAGAGTTTGTAGTGACTGAGCAGAAGATGTTATAGTTGTAGAGTCCATACCCAGAAATGAGTTACTTGAGGTGATAATTTGTTAATTTTCATAGTTTCTTTCCATTAAAGTGCATAACGAAGCTGTATTTCATAGTGCTCTATCGTGTGGCCGAGCAGGAGATCTTGTAGTTGCAAAGTTGCGCACTGGACAGCGAGAAACGAGTTGCTTGAGGTCAGAAGAGGTAAGTTTTTCCTGTTTTCTTCTATTTAATACGAGAAATGCAAGTAGGGTTTTATTCTAAACTAGTTTAAGTATTATCTATTTGAATTTCTTGTTCAAATGCGAAGGTTTCATCTGCGTTTGATAGGAATTATGTAGAAACCCTCTTGTCAATTTTACTTTATGCATGTGAGTCCTGTAAAGTTTGCATATTTTTTATTACTGCAAAGCGGTTCCATAAAGAGAGCTTTGGAACCAAAATTATGTCAACGCGTGGGATAATGAGAGCTTTGGAACAATGTGTCGACAATAACTGAAACTGTGCAGTTGCTTTGAGGTTTTCCGTTGTCATCAAAGCATAGAGGATAGAGGAATTTTGTTAAAAGTCATAGTTATTGTCCTCGTAGGCATAAATCCAAAATATGGGAGCATACAGAAGACAGGTGAACTGTTTGACAAAACTCGACAAAGAAACATGGTTTCATAGGCATTATGTAGAAACCCTTCTGTCCATTCTACTTAGTGCATTTAAGTCCTGTAAAGATTAGATATCTTCAATTACTGTAGAGCTGTCCCATAATGAGTGCTTTGAAACCAATGTGCTGACAACGTGTCCCATAATGAGAGGTTTGGAAGAATGTGAGGACAATGTGTTCAAAAGGCTTTGGAAACTGCCAGGAAAATGTAGTATAGAGAAGTAAACCCAAACTCTGCAAGTGCTTTGACCTTTTTCGCTATTAGAAAATCATAAAGGATAGGGGAATGTTGTCAGATATCATGGTTATTGTCCTCATAAGTAGACATGCAAAATACGAAAGCATTTATAAGGCAAGTGAAATCATCTCATGCCATGTCCCCAAGAAAAGTTCAGAGAAATGAATTTTATGATAGGTACATCTTCCAGTTAGCTTGAAATCATTGTTAGCCTGATAGAATCTATATCCGTGGCATGCACATTAAGAATAAACTTTTTTTAAGAGACACTGGACAAACACTCAGAAAATCTGCACTCTACTACAATTAGTACCACTTGATTGATGCTGCTATTGTAAACTTTGTGAATTACACAAAATAAAATTATAAATGAAATGAGGTAGGATACAGGTCTTGGGAAATTTAGGAAAGACACTCACTTCATACTTAGATCCTAACCCCATTGGTGTATGTGATATATGGTAAAACTCCTCCAGGCATACCAAAAATTCAATATTAAATATGATTGTAACAAAGCATATGGAACAAGAAGGAAAAGAACAAGACCATTCTTTTGTTGTAAGAATATATTCATCATATGAATTTTTTCAGATCTACCATATGAGAAAAAGGATGGCAACATGATGGCATATTGGCTGAAATGATAAGATATGACAGGAACGATAAAAAGTCTGACAGACCGTCCCCATGACCACTACCTTGTTGTGCTGCTTATAAATGGGATGCCTACCAATAATCAATCGGAAGCTGATAAGAAGGCTCACATAGCAATTTTGGAGTGGCTAAGTTGATTCAATCAGACAAGTACATGTTAGTCATTATAGAATCCTAAAGTTGCAATGCACCAGTTACAATATGATACACAAGCTCCATCCTCATATTTCATTAATATGGTGTTTGCAAATTTTGTCTCTCATTTTCATCAAGCTATACAAAGGAATTTACTTGCAGTACATTTTACTTAGACCTCTAGCATTAACTCAAAACAAATTTATGTTAGAATTTTCTAATTAAGAATTCATTAGATCTTAAAAAGCCTAAGGTTATATTTTATAAGATTTGGAAATGGACCGTTGTTTAAACGAAGAAATTGATAGAGCTGCAAACTATTCGTGAGTTTTCACTTTTCAATTTAGCCATATTTTAAGCTTAAATAGCTTTCTAATCTGTTGCCTGAATTAAGTTTAAAATTCTATATGAAGATACTACACAAGCCTAAAAATTATAAATGTCCTAGCTTTGAATTTTATATTTATTGAGTGTACTGCACATGAAGTGTATTTTTAGTTTTTTTTTTATTTAGACTTAGAAGAACCCTGGCATACACGAAGGTTGATGGAATATTAACCATTTTTGTTGATTTCATTTAACTTGCACTCTGGATGAAAGAGATGAGTCTGTGCTAGCATGTAACTACAAATAATGATCAATCATACACTTAAATTGAGTACTATTAAAATTACAATAGGAGGCACACTTTGGATGCTCTGTGTTTGGATGCTTACATAGTTTTTCTTATTTTAATCGTAATGTGAAATTTACCACTCATCTACATGACTATTGAAATCAGAAAATAAATATTAGCAACCATAAAACCAAAATAAATATGCACAAACTTTATTTAGAATTGCTTTTCAAATATGGACATAAAGCTTTAGAATTGTGCTCATATCAAATACTTTAATATTGGGATTAACATTTGCAAAAGCATTTTTTCACTCGAGAGAGCAAAAACTAGTGAAGTGAGAAAAAAATTGTATTTCTAAACATGTTGTACAAAAGGCCAAAACACTATCTAATATATCCACATGATTAACCAAGGCCTTTCATTGCACTTCGATCTCAGTCAATACTACAATGCCCAAGATTAAAAAAATGACTTGCAAAATAATCTTCAGAGTCTTGATCAATTTTTTATTTTGATAGGTCTGGCACATACCTACCAGTTCTAAAGTGATGCCAGGTGATGAAAGAGAAGAGAAGAATGTGTTCCCCGAATTCTTACTTTATGATAATGCCCATGCAAAATGCAAGAACCATTGATACAAAAATTAATAACAGATTAGTAGCTATCAAATTAGGGAAATTTTGATTATAGAAACTTCTGATTGTAGGCCCATAAGGTGAGATCCACCAAGGTTTCTACAGTGGTGAATGACACATCAAATAAAGACATGACAATGGATGCAAATTAGAAATAAGTTAGTAAAAATACACTTCATATCTCCCTCAACCCTAATAGTGTACAATATATGATCTAACTCCTCCATGCATACCAAAAATCCAAAAAAAGAATTGAGACAATATCACATGGCAGAAAAATACAAGTGATTGTGCTATAATGGTACCGAGGAGACTTCTTCAAAATTGGCATATCAAATCAACATGAAATTTTGGTGCAATACATGAAATGGAGAGAATTTGGTCCAATTGTGCCTACTTGTAGCCCCTAGCTCAACTATCCTTATTGCCCTACTTACAAAACCTGGCTTAATTGGCCTACATATTGTATTCCTTATTGTCCTACATATTATCGATATTTTTCCACTTGTGACTTCGAATCTGCAGCCAATCATCTTTCTCTATCATCACTGAATAGACTCACATTCCAACCATTAAAATCTGCACACAAAAACTTCCAACAGCCTACACATTAAAAATTCCATGTAAATTGGGACATATCAATCAATTGTCATCTCAAAACGAATTAGCAAAGTGTTACCAAATTGTTTGCAAAGCTTCCCCATCATTTGACTTACATCAATCTTCTTTCTTTTTATAATCTTTGACTTCTTACAGTGCCCATTTATCTTCTACCCCATTTCTGCAACCATAATCATCTCCATTAGTTACTCCTACTGACATCCTCTCTATTCCCGAAGTAGCTAACTCTCATCCTTGCATCACTTTTTCTACCTCGCGAGTTAAAATTTTGATTTTTTCCACTAGCTAGCCAATATTTTTCTACCACATCCTATTTGATTGCCTCTATGGAGAAAGATGCGGTGTTGTGGCTACTATTAGTTATTCTTATCTCCACATGACATATGGATGTGAGTTCAATTTACCTTGACTTTCACATGTTAACTTTGGAATTTTTATCGAGTTGCTAGCTCTCATTTACTCTTCTATCATCTCATATCTAATTAATTAGGTAGCTGTTAATTAGTCTTTAAATACATAATAATAAAAAGAAAGAAATAATTATAATTATCCTTGTGGACATTTCACCCATTAATCAAAGCCAATTAACAAAGTAGCAGTAGAAAACCATGTGCATGATAATATGTTAGACAACATGTATTTGTGCATAGGTGTGTATGGATGCCATGGGTTGTGATTTCTATTTGCATGTAGATGGATTAAGCACTCAAAAGTCACAGTATATGTAGCGTGTCAGCTAATAGGTCCATGTGACATTTCACTCATGTGAATGTAGTCAATTCCATATTTCTCTTTTACCCTTGTATCATCAGATAACTAATTAATTAGGTAGCTGTTAATTAGTCTTTAAATACATAATAATTAAAATAAAGAAAAAATTACAATTATCCTTGTGCACATTTTACCTATCGATCAAATTCAAGGAACAAAGTGGCAGTAGAAAACCATGTGCATGTTAATATGTTAGGCAGTATGTGCTTGTGCATAGGTTGGTGGTCATGAGGCAATACCAGTGATGGCTTTAAATTGTCATGCATTTTTGCAGGTCTTGTTGTCATGATAGTGTATGTGCAATTGATTAAAACGGTTCGCTTGAAATAATTTTGCTTGTTGTTTGTGTTTACAAAGTGCAAAGAATGAGACAATTATTGCTATGGCTTTCCACAAAAAGATCTCGCTGATGACTAAAACATACCAAGAAAACAGCAATTCGAGATTTTGTAATTGGAAAACTTAGACTGAATGCTTAGCAAGTTAGGAAATTGTATCTTGGGGTTATAAAAAACTATCTCAAATATGTTTTAGAATTCATATTGCAATGTTGCCATAAAGCAGTCAAGTAATATTGCTTGATGAAATAATTTTAGACTTCATGCAAAAGAGCAGTTAAATTCATTGCCAAAACATTTGTAGTACAAGAACCTGTGGTAAATAGTTTGTATGGTTAATCTGATTTACATTTATACTTGTGTCTCTTGAATCTAAAAAATGCTTGCTAGTGTTTTATTGGTTTTGGCTAATAGTATCCATCGCACTAGGAGCATTATTCATTGTAATTGTAATTTTGGGAGTTCTTTGCATTTTGGTCATTTCCTTGAGCTTTATTGCTATTCTTTTAGAAAAACAAACAAATGGTCTTCATTTTCTAATGAAAGCTTATTACATGGTGCAATGCTTATTATAGGCTACACAAATAACAATAAGTATTTTAAAATTATAAAATGCAATTTGCATTATAAGCAACAAAAGTTCTTGCTTAGGTTCTTCCTCGTCGAAATGAATCTACATAAGAATTCTGTTTTGTTTTTATGAATAGCATAGTATATGTCACTCACTGTACTCATTTGTCTAGATTGTCCTTGTAACAGGGATCAGTACTTTGAAGTCTATTTAAACAATCACGCACAAACTGCAACGTGAGGTTACCATATTAACCTTCTCCTTTTTTTTTTTAATACAATGCAGAGTTTTGCAAATATGCGCTTCTGGGAAGATTTCCCATGGTTGTAGATGAAATAGTATATGTTTTTACACTTTGCTCATCTCTCAATTTTGTCATTGTACTAGGAAAAATTACTTCTGACTGCAATAACAGCCAAAATTTCTAAATTGTTGCGAGTGTACTTGATCATTCAATAGCAGATTGCAAGGTCAGCTTTCCAAATTGTCTTTCTGCTTTTCTTGAAATGCAATTGAAATTCTTCAATATAATCACTGCATAAAGTTCTCTTTCATGTTTTCATTTTGTCATCTTGTATTCCTAATTTCTTTGAACACAAATGATTTAAAAGGCTGCTTGCACATATAGAAACAGAAAAATGCATTTTCCACAATTGCAATAGTAATTTGTCTTCAAAAATAGAACAAGTTTTGCTTATGTGTTAACTAGTTATACTTCCTATATACAATATCCATAGAATAGAATAAACTGCTAGAATGCAATTTTCAAACCCTGTTTGTAGTTTCAAATAGCCTATAAAGTCATAAGCTTTTGTTTTATGTCTACTGGTTTTCACCTCTATGCATTTAAGGCAATTTTGTTCAATAGACTACTTATATCCCTAGCAAGTTGCTATGCACTGTGCAAGTGAACATATGATTATTCTTCCTGCATTGCAAAAAAAGACCAGAAAGTTAATTTCAAAAGCTGACATGGCACATGAGTACAGTGAATGATGTACTACGTTACTCATAGACATGAGACAATATTTTTTCATGGTCTTGTTTACATGCAAAATGACATTAACCACAATTTATTTTGCTCACATTGCCAATTTCACTGTGTGCTTTAAACCTCTAAAGTAAGAGAAAACTGAGGGAAAAAACTATTTATCACCTCAAGTAACTTGTTTCTGGTTCTGGACACTGTAACTATAACAAAGTCTGCTCAGTCACTGTAAACTCTCCTAGAACAAAGACTTGTAGAATAGAAAAACAATCTACACAGAGTAATAGTCATGGCTAGCAAGTGACTTAAGTATATAATAAACGAACAAAGCAGCCTGGCTATACATGTCCCCCAAGCCATTCCAGCAATTTCTCATCCACCCAGATGCCATTTAATGCATTTACTTTGCATTTATGCACTGTGTGCCTGCACCTTTGAGTTTTAATCTCTCATTTTTATTATTTAATCAACCTTTGCCTTCGCTTTTGCAAAATGGACCTATGCCTTTGCATTTTCCTAAAAATTTTTAAAACTCTAATGATTTTTAAAGCTATTTCCACAAATAAGAAAAACCATAGATTTTCTTTGATCAATCAATGCCTTTGCATTTCCCTGATTTTTTTAAAACAAAAATGATTTATGAAACTATTCTCTACATGCCACTTCATGCATGTTCGTGTGAATAGCTTTTAAAATCATTTTCTCTTTGAGAAAATTAGTCAGTTAGAAGTGCATAGAAACAAAGCAAACCAATTAAACATTTAAGCATTTATGTGTCCAACTATGCATGTATCTATCTATCCATGCAACTATGTTTCTATGTATACTTGTAGCTATAAATGCATCCACGCATATATGTATTGGTGCATCTATGTGCATATGTATACAGGCTTCTATCCATATATGTGTCGATGTATCTATGGATACATCTTTTCATAGATACATGTATCTACGCATATATGGATACCATGATGGATGTCTGCACCCATGTATGTATGGATACATGTATCAAGTAACTTGTTTCTCGGTCTTCACTCTGCAGCAACAACATCTCCTGCAACTACACACATCTATAGAATAACAAAAATGACACGCTCAAAGTAATCACAATGCATCTCAAGTCACTTAAATCTATATTACATGATAAATCCCAATGCCATTTAATGCATTGACTTTGAAACACAAAAAAGAAAACAGATAAATGCCGGTTTCCAAATTAAAAAAATAACTTTTCAAACATCAACTTCCACAATTAAATAGCACAAACAGACCTTCATCCATCACAACAACATTCACACCATACCAAACCAAGAAAAATATGAAGAAAATATCAAGGTTATGCAATCAAACACTGAGGGCTTTGGAGATAAATATACAGCCAAGCACAAATACATGTTGTCCAACATATTAACATGCACATGGTTTTCTACTGCTATTTTGTTAATTGCATTTGATTAATAGGTGAAATGTACACAACGAAATACAGCTTCGTAATGCACTTTAATGGAAAGAAACTGTGAAAATTAACAAATTATCACCTCAAGTAACTCGTTTCTGGGTCTGGACTCTGCAACTATAACATCTCCTGCTCGGTCACTACAAACTCTTCCTCAGAACACGGGCTTACAGAACACAAAAACAACACACGCAAAGTAATAGAGATCATAGGCACACATGCAAAATATGGAAGCATATAGAGAGCAAGTGCACTCTTTAACAATCCCATGAAAAATAGTCTTCGTATGCATCCATGCATGCAAGTATGCATCTATATATGTGTGCATGTAATTATGTATATATGTGTGCATGTATCTATGTTTCCATGTATGTATGTATGTATATAACAGATTACTATTGCATTTGCCTTGAATGCTTTTTTGTGGATAGTGCCAGCCAGTTATACTTCAGTGTGTTAACATATTGCTTTTTATATATATGATCTCAATTTCATAAGTCATTTTTTATATCAGAAAATTGGCATTTATCTATTTTTGCTGCCCATGCAAGTGGCTTTCTCAATCCTTTTTGTTTTTAAATGCTCATGAAAATGCAAATGCATAGATTCATTGATGGCTATGTGTCCTCATGCATATATGCATATTTATAAGAGATTGCTATCATGTAAAAGCCACATAAATATTCATTCCCCAACTCGTTGGGGTCGTTTGAATATATGCATATTTTAAGGGATCTATTAATACATGGATATATGCATCCATGGATGCATGAATGCATATATATATGTATGCGTGTAATCATGTATGTATGTATACATGTATATATGTGTACATCCATTCATCTATGTATGCATCCATTCATCTATGTATGCATCTGTGCATTGATGCATGTGTGCAGGTATGTGTCTATGTATACATTTTATCCATCAATCAACGTCAATTAATAAACTAGCACTTGCACCTAAAGAATGTTCAAGGATTGTGCCAGTAGAAAACCATATGCATATCAATATGTTAGAAAGCATGTATCTATGCATAGATGTGTATGGATGCTAACTGTTCTGAATTCTGGTTGCATGTGATTGGATTAAACAACTAAGAATAAGTGCTACATAATTGAAGTAAAATGACCCCATCCAGTTGGCAGATCAATATTTATCAGCCCTTTACATGTTAATTGAGATTTTTGAAGCTTTTGTTGTTCATTAGCAGCTGGTTTAGCATTGAACAACAGCCTTTCCAGCGCCTTCACCTCCAACCAGATGCCATTTAATGCATTTAATTTGCATTCATGCATTATGTACATCTACCCGCCAATTTTATTATAAGTTATGCCTTTGCTTAACTTTATTTAATCAATCTATGCGCTCGCATTTTCCTGATATTTTAATGCATTTAATTTTCATTCATGGATTATGTACCTCTAGCCGCCAGTTTTTAAACTATGCCTTTGCTTAAATTTATTTAATCAATCTATGTGTTCGCATTTTCCCGAATTTTTAAAATGAAAATGATTTATAAAGCAACTCGGACGAATAGAAAAATAGATAAATGCTAATTTTCCAATATAAAAAATAGCTCTCCAAATTCAAACTATACAAAAAAATAAGTAATATGTTAAATGCCGAAATGTGATTGGCCAATGTTTCCGGTTAAAAGCATTCTCGGCAAATGCATAAGTCCTAATTAATTAGATATCAGATGAAACAAGGATAAATGAGAAAAATGGCATTGACTAAATTGACATGAATGAAATCTTAGCTGGACCTATTAGCTGATATGCTACATATACTATGACATTTTAGCTTCCAAGAACTCTCATGGCTATCAACCTGCTATCATGTAAAAGCCACATAAATTTTCATTTTCCAATTCCATCGGGTCATTCTATTTCCATTTGCCTAACATTATTTCATTCCATTTTCTAGCACTTATTATTAACTGTTTAATCCAACTACATGCAAGTAGAAATCACAGCTCATGGCATCCTTATGTACTTGTGCACAAATACATGTTGTCTAACATATTAACATGCACATGGTTTTCCACTACTGCTTTGTTAATTGGCTTTGATTAATAAGTGAAATATGCACAAGGATAATTATAATTATTTCTTTCCTTTAATTCTTATGTATTTATAGACTGGTTAGTAGCTAACTAATTAATTAGATATGAAATGATACAAACGTGAATGAGAGCTACAAGCTAGAAGAAAATGACAAAGTTAACATGCCAATATGAATGTGTCTTGACTGAATACTCATTGATTAAAATTCGCTAAAAACATTTCAATCTCATATGGTTCCATCCATGCATACATCCATGTCTCTTTTACTACAAGTCATTGTGTATCTATGTATCCTCAGATGCAACCATCCATATATTGATTCATGCATATATGTGACTATGTATACATGCACCTACTAGTATATGTATGTTTGTATCTATTGATACATGTATACATTGGTATATGCATATATGCATCTGTCAATAGTATGCATGAATACATGTATGTATGGATATATGGATTCTACGCATACCTACATGTATACCATCTATCACAACAACATTTGCACCATACAGAACAAAGAAACATATGAACAAAATATTGAGGTTACGCAATCAAACACTGAGGGCTTTGAAGATAATTATACAGTGATGCGCACATACATGTTGTCCAACATATTAACATGCACATGGTTTTCTACTGCTACTTTGTTAATTCGCTTTCTTTAACAGCTAATATGTACAAAAGGATAATTGTATTTATTTCTTTCTTTTTATTCTTGTGTATTTAAACACTAGTTGATAGCTTCCTAATTAATTAGATATCACATGAAACAAGGATAAATGAGAAATATGGAACTGATTAGATTGACATGAGTCAAATGTCAGGTGGACCTATTAGCTGACACACTATCATCACTGTGACATTTTAGCATCTAACAAGTCTCATTCATGGCTCCAAACCTGCTATCATCTAAAAGCCACATAAATATTCAGTTTCCAACCTGATGGGGTCATTCTATTTCCATTTGCCTAAATTTATTTCATTTCATTGTCTACCACTTACTATTAATTGTTTAATCCAACTACATGCAAGTAGAAATCACAACTCATGGCATCCCTATACACTTATGCACAAATAAATGCTCTCTAACATATTAACATGCACATGGTTTTCCATTCCTACTTTGTTAATTGGCTTTGATTAATAGGTGAAATGTGCACAAGGATAATAATCATTATTTCTTTCTTTTAATTGTTATGTATTTAAAGGCTAATTAGCATGTCAATATCAAGGTGTCCAGACTAAATACTCATTGATTAGAATATGCTGAACATATATCAATTTTATATGGTTTCGTCCATGCATATATCCATGTGTCTTTTTCTTCATGTCATTATGTATCTATGTATCCATAGATGTAGTCATGCATATATCGATTTATGCATTTATGTCACTATCTCTCCATGCATCTGCCTATATATGTATGGATGTATCTATGGCTACATGTTTGCATCGGTTTATGCATATATGCACCTATCAATTGCATGCACACATCCATGTATATATGCATCTATCGATATCTTCCATGGATACATGTATATATGCATGTCTGGATTCATGCACCCATGTATGTGTCTTTGTCTCTGCCCATCTGCAAATGCATTTATGCATATTTCTACACATACATGTATCTGCACACCTCTCTGTATAACATATCTATCTGTGTTTGCATACATGTGTCTATGCATCCATCTATACATGTGTGCATGTGCAACATGCACATATGCATTTGTGCATGCATATACAGTACTCTTCCTTACAACACAAGCATCTAGAACAGAATACAGCATCCACAAAGCAACTGTGATGCATTGCAAGTGGCTTAAATCTATATTAAATGGCCAAAGTATGCTGGCCACCCATGCCCACCAAGCCATTCCAGTGCCTTCCCGACCAGCCAGATGCCATTTAATGCATTTGCTTCAATTGTTTTGACCACTCTATGTGTTCACATTTTCCTGATATTTCAATGCATTTAATTTGCATTCATGGATTACGTTCCTCTACCCGCCAGTTTTATAAACTATGCCTTTGCTTAAATTTATTTAATCAATCTATGTGTTCGCATTTCACTGATTTTCTAAAACAATAATGATTTATAAAGCTATTCTGATGAATAGAAAAACAGATAAATGCTAATTTTCCAATATAAAAAATAGCTCTCAAAATTCAGACTATACAAAACAAAAAAGTTATATGTTGAAATACATTCATGCATATTGTCCATACATGCATTTATGCATATATGCCTTCATCCATATTTGCTTGTGTATATGAATGCATCCTTCCATGCAACATATGCATATGTATCTATATGCAAATATGTATGCATCCATGTATCCATGTATTCATTTCTCCATCTGTCCATGCAACTCTCTTTTCTGTGTATACATGTATCTGTCGATGCATCCATGCATATATCTGTGAATAGCTCTATGTATTTCTCTCTCCATTCATTTATTGTTCTCTAACGCATCAGCATTTTCATATTTTCGGTTTCATGATCTTCCATATTTATTGTTTTCATAGTATATGCATAACAACTTATGCTTTGTCTTCTGTTTTGACTCATGCATCCTTAAATATCATTATATTTTTATATCTATTCTTCTCTTGTCGCATTTCGAGGAAGCTCAAGGATCTCGGCACCTTGTTCAGTACGAAGGAGAGTGAGAAATGGGACATGAGTCTTTCTTCTATGTTTGTATTGAGACACCTAGCCCTATGATGATTTTAAAAAGCATAACCAATAACAAACTAGACATTCTTACACCCTTTGATGGAACAAATGATCACTTCATACCCTATCAATTCCATTCATTTCCATTTCCACCGTTGCACATCCTTTCTTCTCAAATCAAATACATTTCAAAATCCATTTATATGCTTGCCTTCCATCACACCAATGTGTTCCATTCCTTTTTTCTTTCAATCCAGCTCACTCATTCAAATTTTTATATCTTGCATTTTATTTTAAGCGTACAACTCAAAAATCATAAATTCATACCATTTACATTCCATTCATTCTCATATCCAATCTCGCATATCCTTGCCTCCCATATCAAATACTTTTCATAAGCCATTCATATACCTTACTTGCATCTCATCATTCTCTCAATTCCCTCTCTTTCTTGTACTTATATAGCTCATTCTTGTTTTTTACCCTCACATATCTTTATCTATCTATAGCTCAAATATACCTTCATCCATCACAACAAAATTCACACCATACCAAACAAAGAAAAAAATGAAGAAAATATCAAGGTTATGCAATCAAACACTGAGGGCTTCGAAAATAACTATCATAACATAAAGTTGTATTCAAGAGTTCTTTTCAAAACGTCTTTTCTAAATCTTGTTTATTACAGATTCCTAAAAGGGCGTATGACAATTTATTGAAGGCTAAAATGTATGATCAGATTTAACAAATGTTTACATGTATCCATGCATTCAAATGCATCATTAGATATCCTTTATACACTTGTTCAAAAAACAATTTGGTATTATTATTTTGTTTCAATCATAAATGTTATTTGTATATGTTTCAAATGCAAATTGTTTCTAACATTTCTAACTTTATGCACGCAGGCATATATGGATTCTTGTTTACATACCAAATTACATGGACACATGTACACATCCATGCATGCATAAATGTTTACATGGTTCCATATATTTATGCATTCCTTCGATATATGCATTGGTGATAAGTAGTTTATTTTTCCTGTTTTCTTTCATTTAATACTGCAAATGCAAGTTGAGTTTCAGTGTGCTTTGACGCATTTAGAATGCTTTGATTATAAATTTGTATTTCTAATCAGTTTTAGTGCTTTCCATTCAAATTTTTCGTTCAGATGCGGGGGATGCTTTTCACACTCCTTTGCATTATGTGCACATGGATACATGTATACATGTGATCAGATTTAACAAATCTTTACATGTATCCATGCATTCAAATGCATCATTAGATATCCTTTATACACTTGTTCAAAAAACAATTATGTATTATTATTTTGTTTCAATCATAAATTTTATTTGTCTATGTTTCAAATGCAAATTGTTTCTAGCATTTCTAACGTTATGCACGCAGGCATTTATAGATTCTTGTTTCCATACCAAATTACAGGGACACATCTACACATCCATGCATGCATAAATGTTTACATGGATCCATATATTTATGCATTCCTTCGATATATGCATTGGTCATAAGTAGTTTATTTTTCCTATTTTCTTTTATTTAATACTACAAATGCAAGTTGACTTTCATTGTGCTTTGATGCATTTAGAATACTTTGATTATAAATTTGTATTTCTAATCGATTTTAGTGTTTTCCATTCAAATTTTTCGTTCAGATGCAGAGGATGCTTTTCACTCTCCTGTGCATTATGTGCACATGGATACATGTATACATGCATGCATGTATACATAGATGGCTCAAGCATTGTTACAAATGTTTGAGATTATTTACATTTAATAATTCAAACAAAATAATAATACATTTTTGCTTCCTGAATAAGATCGTAAAGGATGTTTCTTGCTCTAAATGTATACATACACACATGTAACAATAAACATATTCATTGGTATATCTATAAACATTCCACGCATAAATGCACCATTGCAAATTATTTGAAACTTTCCTAGCAAAATTTAATACATTTATATTCCTAACTTCTATCTAATTACTTTTTCTAACTCATACCTAGATGCTTTTTGGAGTTTTCAAAAGATGTTGATAGCATTTGCAGTTATTGCTTCAGTCTTTTGTAGTATTGGTAAAAGTATAGTTGTCTTTCGCATTGGTGGGAAAGGAAAATTTTATCTACAAAGTGCATTTAATTTGCATTCATGGATTACGTTCCTCTACCCCCCAGTTTTATAAACTATGCCTTTGCTTAAATTTATTTAATCAATCTATGCGTTCGCATTTAACTGATTTTCTAAAACAATAATGATTTATAAAGCTATTCTGATGAATAGAAAAATAGATAAATGCTAATTTCACAATATAAAAAATAGCTGTCAAAATTCACACTATATAAAACAAAAAAGTTATATGTTGAAATACATTCATGCATATTGTCCATACAAGCATTTATGCATATATGCCTTCATCCATATTTGCTTGTGTATATAAATGCATCCTTCCATGCAACATATGCATATGTATCTATATGCAAATATGTATGCATCCATGTATCCATGTATTCATTTCTCCACCTGTCCATGCAGCTCTCTTTTCTGTGTATGCATGTATCTGTTGATGCATCCATGCATATATCTGTGAATAGCTCTATGTATTTCTCTCTCCATTCATTTATTGTTCTCTAACACATCAGCATTTTCATATTTTCAGTTTCGTGATCTTCCATATTTATTGTTTTCATAGTATATGCATAACAACTTCTGCTTTGTCTTCTGTTTTGACTCTTGCATCCTTAAATATCATTATATTTTTATATCTATTCTTCTCTTGTTGCATTTCGAGGAAACTCAAGGATCTCGATACCTTGTTCAGTATGAAGGAGACTGGTAAATGGGACATGAGTCTTTCTTCTATGTTTTTATTGAGACACCCAGCCCTATGATGATTTTAAAAAGCATAACCAATAACAAACTAGACATTCTTACACCCTTTGATGGAACAAATGATCACTTCATACCCTATCAATTCCATTCATTTCCATTTCCACCGTTGCACATCCTTTCTTCTCAAATCAAATACATTTCAAAATCCATTTATATGCTTCCCTTCCATCACACCAATGTGTTCCATTCCTTTTTTTTTTCAATCCAGCTCACTCATTCAAATT
>VDFB02032418.1:0-21193 GCA_007258455.2 Sequoia sempervirens | reverse complement strand
GCTCCCTGTACGGCGAGGGATGTTCCCAACGCCCCCCATCCGTACCAGGAACGGGGAACCATTCCCAAAGGGCAAGGGATGTTTCCTTCTGTTTCCTGCTAGTTGGGTTGTTTCGTGGACGGCTGGGGACGGGGACAGTGGGTTTTGGGGCAGGGGACGTGTCCCCATGTAACATAGGTTTAAAGTTTAAACTCATGGTTAGAGTGTTCTTGAGAAAAATAAGTTTTTTCTTTTGCCTGGAAAGTTTTTCAATACTATGGTTTATCATTATTAGGCATGGGCATGGGCATAAGTCAAACCATTAGATTGAAGCTTTTGTCAATTTTCTTGAAGGAAATTGTCATATTTCTTTTTTTGCAAAAAGATGCAATAATTGTCATGATAAGGGACCACTGAAAACTCTTCCCAAACATTTAACATAGTTTTGACCTTGGAGTAAAAACAAGTGTGATTGCGGACATACCATGTAGTTAGAAAGTTGACCATAGTCCACATGCAAGTGGCCTGATAAAAATTAAGACAGACAGTTGTAGAGTTAGCTAGATATAATATTATTAAGGAATTAGCAGCTGGAACAGCTGTAAGGAACAGACGCAAATAAACAAAAGAAGTAGGTGGATAGCTGAAACAATTGTAAAAGGTAGATAGCAAAAAGTTAAAAATCAAATGGGCTGTTTGAACAGTGAATTTAAGGGTAGTTCAATACAATTGATAAACCAAAAAGCAAGTTAAGATTTTCAATACATATGAACTTCAAGTTTTCGTATCAATAAAAAATTAAAACTATATTTTATTTTTACAACTAAATCTTGGAAAAATCTATTGCCTGGGTATTGTGGAAGTGGATGGTATAGTTGTAGTATCCTCAACAAGCGCTTTAGACATAGGATTGAGTTGTGTATGCGGTGAACCTGACCTTGATGGCTCACCAACCTCACTTTCTGCTTCCAAATATGCTGCCACATTCGCTTGCCATTCCACTGCATCCCTTTCCAAATCAGCCATCTCATTAGTAGTAAACAGTGGATCCACATCCTCAACAACCCAATTGGAATATGGATCAATGTCATTAGGGTCAAGCACATGATGTGTATCTCACCCTGTTATCTTTCTCTCATGCAATTGAATGTTTTACTGCACAAAGAAAAGGTCATTCAAGTGCTTTTTTGTGGGAATGACCTTAAAAACTCTCCAATTGTGTTCACAACTAAAAACGCTACAGGGCGGGATAAAATTTGGATAGCAGATTTTTTGAGATTAGGCATCATGGCACCAAAATCTTCTCACCACAAATCTGCAAGAACAACATTTAGAACTTTGTAAGGATTTTAGGAATGCATAAAACTGAAGAAAATGTCGTTGTCCTCTTATAACTTTGTATCTCATTGTTTATAACATCTTGACGGTCGTTATTAGGGAGCAATCTTTCAATACACATGTTAAGGCCAAGTATAACTTTTGCATTTGCTCCAAATGAAGAAAAGAAAAACTTAAGGTTCAAATAGTATGCAGTGGCATGAATATGTTGGTGGAGTATTTGGTTCCACCTTCGATTAATAATGCACCATATGGGTTCATATTTGCTTTTATTCGACCCATACAAATGTTGAATTGCTTCTTTGGCCCTGTCTATGGTCCCATATAGATACCCCATGGGGTTTTTATTTCCATCCACTAACTATAGAACCCTAACCAACAATTCTAACACCTAAAACAAGAGTGAATGAAAAGAAAATTAGAAAATTAAACTAAATAAAAAATAATTTTAAAAAATAAAAAATCAGCAAATTAAAACATTAGAATTTTGCAAAAACAACAACTTCTAACATTGTATTTTTTTAAAGGAAATTTCAATCAAAAGCATACCTTGATGATGTCCTCCTTGGTATTGCTAGATGTATCATAAAAAATGGTCTTCACATCCTTTTCTACTTCGACCTTCCTATACTAAGCACTATCCAACTATCTTTCACTCATAAACATACACTTAAGGTTGGGCAATGTAGTTGTTATATTGTGCAAGGTGCGTAAATTAGTGTTAAAGCATGTGACTCTTGTATACACAATCTTATTGCCATTAGTGTGCTCCGTCATGAGATTCAAGATCCATGGGTAGTTGTAGATGTATTTGGTAACATTCCTCGCAGCTTTCACCATGTTCGTTACCCATCTTTATTTTCTTATGTCCTCAAAGAGAAAGTCAAGATAGTGGGTGGCACAAAGGATCCAAAATAGTGTAGGGTGCATTGGCTCTAGTAGTCTACCAACTGACACATATGCAAATGCATTGTTTGTCACTATCACCATCTCATCTAAAAAGCTACACAAGGTTTTGACATTTTTTACTTCATTGGAGGCATCAACTAACTTTAGAAAGACAAATTGTCCTCTTGAAGCCACTAAAAAGTTAACATGTGTCCTTCTTGCCATCAATTCACTCGTTAGCTAAAATACTATAGCCTTTTCTTTTCCAAATTTTTTATTGTTCCTCAACTAGCTTATATTTGTTTTGGACCTCATTCTCCAATAATAGGCCACTCAATTCATAATTGCTCAATGCCTCGACGCTTAACTGCCATGGTCAATGCACTAACTAGTTTTTTCCAATAAGGACTTGAAGCAACATTAAACAAAATGCTCTTGTAGTGCCAAAACTTGGAACATGCCAACTTTGCCTCATGATGTCCTTCCCTATTCCATGCAGTGTACCTTCCAACCAAGGTTGCACACCAAGAGTGTTACAAGGAATACAAAATTGGAGCTATGGCTAGCCACACTACCTAATCATCATATTTATTCATGGTCAATTGGAAGAAGAGTCCTCCATATCTCCCTCAACATCCGATCTTGTAGGACTAAAAAATGGGGTTGAGGCTCCCATTGCCTCTATTGTCTTCCCTTTTTGTTTGCCTTCTTCTACTCAAATGTTGAAAGGAGAGCTTTAAGTTCATTTTGAACCTCCATACTTGTTTCTTTACATGGCTCTACATCTTAGCAATGGATTTGCACAAGGTAATATTTCATATGATTTATGCTTCTTGATATATCCTTAGTACAATAGTTGCAAATAACCCTTCCTTTCTTTGTACCTTTTTTGCCTTGTTTCTAGCAAGGGTTCGTAGGCTTGCCATTTTTTTTACTTGTAGTTGTGAATGCCATGTTATTCTTAGGAAAAGTTTGAAGTGCACATACCTAAAAGTTGGAAGCTTGAAAGTTGTACACTTGCAAAGATGGGGTTGGAAAATGAGAGGTAAATGTAGAGTAGCTATGAAAATTCAAACATAGCCCTAAAATTCATTCATAGTAGCTTGAAATCATGCCTAGCTGTCACCCTAACCGTTCATCAAAGAGTGCATTCACAAAATGAGTAGAAAAAATGATTTTTGCATCATGTTTTTGTACTTTATCCTTGGTTGAGTTATTTGAAAAACACAATTATGGTGAGTTTTTGGTGATTTTAATTGACAAAACCCCAACAAGTTTTTTGTTAAAACTTGTCATTGAGTTTTATTGGTGATTACTTGTTTTCCTTTTTTCCCAGCAAGTACTTGTAGGTTTGAGGTACCACTTGTTTGTGATCCTTCGATGCTTCTTTCTTTTCCCTAATTTTTTACATATTGTCCCTCATTGTGTGTGTTTTTATTATTCCCTGCTATATGGATGAGCTATTACACATGGCAACGCTTGTGGTGCAATGTGTGTAATGTTATTTTGTCTACTCCTTTTTTCTCTATTTATTACTTGGCCTAGTTCCACTTTGTATATGTTATCTCCATCCCACTTTGACTATTTTTGGGGAAGATGCAAAGTATTAGGGCTCTCCACACACTCTGTGTTGACTCAAATATTGTTAGCATGTCTACCATCATTACTTCCATTTTCTTTTCACATGTCATATTCCCTCATGTGCTTTTCCACCATTTGTTCTCACTTGTATTTACTCCTATTTCTTTTGGAGATGGTTCAAAGTATTACGGTTTTATGCCTCCTTTCTTAAGTTGTCGGTTTTGGTACGAGATCAGGTACAGGTACAAAATATGGGTATGTCGGTACGACAAGTTTTTTTTTCCCTTGGGTACGATACATTTGGGTATGGGTGTATGTATATATGCAAAAAAATAAAAAATATACATAATTGTAAATACATTTGATAGTATGATACTTCATCAATCATCAATCATCATTAAATCATTGATCAATGCTAGTGATAAAGATAAATGACAATTGATAGTATGTACTCATCTTGCTTATGTGATAGAAGATGCAAGTTGGAATGGACATAAACCAAGTCTTTTGCTTTTTTTGCAGCCAATTGGTTACGCTTCACTGAGTGAATATAGGAGTATGTACTCCAATTCCGTTCAGCTAAAGAAGAACTTGCAACCTGTTGAAATTGGAGAGAAAACCAAAACAATTTAAAAATAAAAAAATGCAAAATAAATTAAAGATTGGTAAGTACTAAAGCCTACAATACAAATGTTAAATAATAAAAAATAAAAAATACTTGTGAAGAATCTTGATTGCAAGAGGCTGGAGGAACACAAAATCTTGCACATGGAGGTACCACCATGTACAAGCATCTACATTGTATTGGTCTTGAAGAGCACAAATACTATGATTTTTTCCTTTGATGAATAAGCCAAACTCTTTCCTAACATTTTCTACCACTTTTGGATCTAAGAAGAATCTTTTGAATGCCCACTTGTACCCATTAGCAAGTTCACTATATCTATATGGTGGAGTTCTTGGCAAAGCAAGTATCTGTGCACTATAGTATTTGGGAGACAATGCATATGCAAGGAGATGCAATGGTGTGTTCATCTTGTCCCAACAGTGATGAATGAATTTTTCAACACTTCAAAAAAATGTTTCTTGGGGGTCATTCTCTTTTTCTGCTATTATGACCTTTATTTTTTCTCCCATGGAGTCAATGCCATTATAGATTTCCCCCAAACATGGTCGATCTATTTCAACAAACCTGATCATACTCATGATAGGCTTGGTGAAACTCAAGACATAGTCCACACGAGCCCACCAATCGTCATCTAGGATCAATGACTTGATGTTCTGGGCCCTCTTTGAACTTGATGTCCTCCAAACACTCCATTGGTTGCTAATAACCATGGCACCCAATTCCCCTCGCACCTTCACAAGTCGTCTCAAAACGATTGTGTGATGCAAATCGGGTCTTAGCAACCTAGGATCATGTAAAACATAAGTTAATAACACATTAAAATATATTATATAAGTATTCATGGCGTAACTGATAAATAAAATTAAAAAATAAATTAAATAATTAAATTAAATTTACCTTCAACAATTCCAATTTCGAGAAAGTCTTGAAGATGCTTTGTGGCACATGGTGGTTTGTCACAAACATTTGGATCTCCTCACCCTCTTGGTATATATCTTTCACCCACTCTATTTGAGTGCCAATTGCTTGCATCATCAAGTTAAGGGAGTGTACGGTGCATGGTGTCCAAAAAATGTGTTCATACCTTTCCTCAACCAAAATGCCTGCAGCCTTGCAATTTTTTGCATTGTCTGTGATGACTTGAACAATATTTTCAGGATCCACCATCTCTATGGACTCAATGAGGATTTTTGAAATGAATTTTGCATCCTTGATTCGCCCCTCACAATCAATTGCCTTCAAAAACATTGCCCCTTTGGGGGACACTGCGATAACATTTATCAAAGTCAAATTTTGCAATCTTTCCATCCATCAGAAACAATAGACATTCCTGTTTCAATCCAAAAATCCCTAATTGGTTTGAGTGATGTCTACATTATTTTTTTCTTTTCCTAATAAGGTGGTGCACACCTTTTTATACCCACAACCTTTGAAACCAAAAGGTGCACTATTGATTGCCACCACCATATCATGCCAATATGGTGATCTCACCAAGTTGAAAGGAAGACCATTGGCTTAAATGCATTGTGAAATTTTTCCCTCTACAGTGTCTCTTGCTTCAGTTTGAAATGCCTTATCCAATGGGCCTCTTTTGCGGGAAGGAGTGGGATCTTCTTGGATAGAGGATGTCTCCAAGAAAGGATGTTGAGAGGCCATTACTAAATCTGTAGGTAAAGTCATTGTTGTTCTCTTTGCTAAAGGATGACTTATTAATCTTGCTCTTTCACTCATAGCATTAGCTTCTTCTTGTTCTCTAATGAATGCCATAATTTTTTCCTTTGGCAACCCCTTCCTATTTCGCCCTCCACATATTCTAATCCTTTTCCCACTTTGTGCACATAAGTGAGCTTTCACTCAACTATAGGAGCTCTTAAATTGGATTCCACACTCATTACAATCCCAAACGAATGCCCCACCTCCTGGAAGTTGTTCAAGCATCGTAACATGATTCCATAAAGGAGATGCTTGGTCAATTTTAAATTTTTTGTTTCCATCAACACCCATTGAACTTGAACTTGTAGCCATTTCAAGTAGTTTGCAATTTGATTTTGCTGTTATAAGAAATATTGAAACAAAATGAACACCAAAAAATATTGAAACAAATAGCAAAACTTGTTTCTTCTTTTCTATTATTGAAAAAAAAAAAAAAAACTTATTCATCAAAAACTTGAAAAAAAATCATCAAAAGCTTGAAAGAATGAGTCAAAATGCATACCTTAGATGATTAGATCTCCTTTGTGCAAGCTATCCTTGATTCTTTCGCACTTTGTGATCAATCTCCTTCAAAAAACCAGCAACCTTTAAAATGAAAAGTTGGAGGCCAAATGTGTTTGAATAGAGCAATGAAATGAAGAGTGAAGTGTGAAATGAGGGTTAGAAGCAGTTTTTAGGTCTTTTTGCACTTTATGAGGTGATGTTTTATGTTTTTGTTTTGTTTTTGGGGCCCAGCGCTTATGGGAGCTTTTGGGAGCATCCAGGCACCCCTGGGTTCATTGTGGATCCGCTCCCAATGAACCCACAGGGAACTTGGAGGTCCCTGGACGCTCCCCAGCACATTCCCGCTCCCAAACGCTCCCGGAGCGGGCACGGGAGCAAAAACACAGGAACCCGGTAACTTGGCTTCTTTCATGTTGAGCAAACTATGACATATTTATCCACCTTAACTGTTGTTGTGTTTTGTTCTTATCCCAGTGGTTGTTCTGTGAAAGACAGAGAATGACAAACCTAGATTTCTGTTGTATTTTGCAGCATCTATAGGTCTAGCAATAGCAGTAGCTGAGTTATTACAGTGGTTGTAGGAATGGCAAAGCATAATATCATAATGTTGATGTGGGTGTAGTAATCCATAGCCACTTGCCCCAAAAGAAGAGTAATTGTTGCTGTAGGGAGCATGCGAAGGATCGGGATCATAAAGAAAATTATCATACACATCGTATGAGCTGAATTGCTGTGCAATACTATTATTATGGTGATTTAGAGTTTTTAAAATTATTATTATTTCTTTTCATGTTTAATAAGTGCTAGTTTGTAGGGGATGTTAGGACGTCCTGGGATGTGCTGGCATCTCTCTTTAGGAGATGTCCAACATATTGAGGGCGTATCCCTGGGACTTCCCCAAGTTTTGGGATGTTTCCATATTTTCAGAGAAAATGGGTTGCGGTAGGGATGTTCTGTCCTTGTACCCTGTACCCCTGTTGCTCAATCCCCTCTCCCCCCAAGAAATAGCATAACACCCATTGGGACCCCTCCCCCGGGAATACTGTTGAATACTCTAATGGAAATATTCTATTTATTACAGTATACCCTTTTTGATTGTTTTTAAGTTGTGAATCTTCCATTTCTGTGTAATCATTGTTCATTCTTGATGTTTAATGCTGTCAGGCATTTATAGTTTCCCAGCCTTCAAGATTTAACATGAGAAATAAAATACAGGAATGAAGATTGTATTAGATGGCTTTGTAGCTTATACATAGTAAAATTAACTTATTTATTAATTGGGCATACATTGAATCACACAAAACACAATATTGCTATAAATAATATACTGCCTCAAAATATATCACCAAAATTTGTAATTTTTCACGAGTTTTGCAAAGCAGGCATTTGTCAAACACTTCACATATAATCAGATACGGAGTATTTCTGATTGCAAATACCGAGAACGGCTGCTACTAGAATTTAAAATCATAAATCCATCATAAAACCATTGCATTGTTCACAAAATGCACATGGACATTTCGTTGAACAGTTTGCATTCTCAGTTTCAACATATTATCACAAGTAGTTACCATTAAATTAAATTTCTCAACTTTATACGCTGGAAACAACTTTTCTTTACAAAATTACTGATTGATATGCATATCAGTTATCAATTTGATAAATACATGCATTGCTGTTTTAAACTTTTATATCCAGAATTTCCCTACAGAACTGAGAATACTAAACAAAATTAAATAATAATAAGTTCCAGTGCCGACCTCTGCTTGTACAGTCTAATCAGCATTCAGTTTTACCCAAACAACTGTCCTTTTAACCCTACTTTAGCTGTACGGAACCCTACAAATTTATATGGCTGCCTTGAAAGTGGTAATTGAGCCTGTGAAAATGCTGCTGTTCCTTTGTAGAGGGCTGCACTGACTTTGTTGACTCCCAAACATGCTGCGCTAAGTATTAGTGAGGCTAAAATGCCATATCATTGGCATCGATTAACCCAATTTGAGGAGTATGGCTCCTTTGGGGCTTTGGCATTGATGGCTAATTCACCCAATTTGAGGAGTACGGCTCCTTTGGAGCTTTGGCATTGTACGGCTAGGTGCCAGCTTAGCTTAAAATATAATTTTTACTTGTTTTTATACTTGCACATATAACTGTCAATTTTGATGAAATTCTGAAATTCTCACACACACAACATTTACAAATTTATTATTTGCTAACAAATCCCTATAAATTTGAACCTGAAATTCTGGTGTTTGCAACTGTCCACAATGTCTCTGTTTGCTCTGTTAGAAGTGTCCACCATTTTCAATATGACTAGAAAGAAATCTTTCATCTCCAAAGCCAAATACCCAAGGGCTTTTGTCTTACGGTTTAAAAGTTGAATTTGCAGTCCAAACTTTGCAAATGAGAAATAAAATGACCAAGATGTGAAATTCTCTTTTTGCAACTTTTTTAATCTCTCCCTCAAATTTTTGAAAAGTTCATAATTTTAAATTTACCTTTTAAAAATAAATAATCCTTTATGCTCCTCATAAAGTGACTTTATTTTTTTCTTTTCTTTTTGGAACTTGGTTTAAATCATTTTATAAAAAGAATAAAAATTAATTAAATACAAGTTGCTCGCCGGCAACATTAATTTAAGATAACTATATTAATTAAATTAAATCATTCCCTTTTTAATTCTCTAAATTAGCCTATAGGAATGAAATAGACAAATGGAACTTCCCCGAATGCCTAGGTCGAAGAAGGGGACATTACAATAAAGAACTGTAATTGGTATTATATTGATCTGGAAGTATGTACATCACAAACATATATAAAGGTTGATTGCTATCCTTTCTCTAAGTACATGTTAACTTCTGTGTAGATTAGATAATGAATAATCAACAAGAGATAAGAATATTTGTCTATCGAACAGAAATCATCATGCTAGACCTTTGTGGTTATGCAGAAATCTGTTTGTGATAATGTTTGGTGTGAGGCAAAGGAATAGTGGATGGTCTGGTTGGAGCTGATATATACTGAATGTTGGTGTTGTGCAGAATGTACCATGTTGGTTAGCCACATAAATTGTTAACCTCCACACTGGAAGTTCCTTTCCTTTATTAACTAATCACTGCTTAATTGCTGCATATAAACTTACATCTTCCAAGTCACTGTTGAAAATAGCATTTTGGCATAATTCAGGGTAAGAGTTTGTTTAAACTGACCAAGAGAAACAACTACCCATATAATTGTTATTGTCTTCGCTGGAGTGAAAGTGTTTTTCCTAATTGGTACTTAATTTTTTATAACTTACCTGGCCTTAGCTTTTCAATATATCCATCAACTTTGAACTTTGTCCTTTATGCCTATTTGCACCTGATTGCTTCCTTTCCACTGGACAATCAGCAAGATCCCATGTTTTGTTCATGAAAGTATTGTAGTCAGCGTATTTTCTTCTTCCATGTGATTTCAAAACAGTTGAGTTTTCTAGTAACTGTAAATGTAATCAACTTTTAAATGGCTTTGGTGACCATTATGGCTCATTAGTAGATAACTCATCCAGCTTTGCATCTTTTGTCATCCCAGATTCCCATTTTAATATTCTGTAAAAAGTATTCATGTTGTTTTGTTTCATTTTTTACTCAAATACCTATGTCATGCCTACTATTTTCTGAACAGACCTAAGAGTGATAAGCCATGAAAATATTGGTTTTTTACCTTTTCCCACATGGGCAACACCTCAAAAATACAACCAAGTTTTTTTTGGAATACAATCACAGTTAATTTTATATTATTTTGGAAGTATAGTAAATATTACATACTTGCATATTTTTTTTGCTGGCCTGTACATTTGTCTTCAGCAAATACAAGATCCCTGCTGAGGAGTAGAAAATCATATGAAAACATTGTTTAAGTTAATATTACAAAATATCTTTAAGAAAATCTCTTCTTCCTGTTTTATAGTTGTTTGAAATTCGTAATGCCTGTTTTCTGGGCTATGTCCTGTGTCTTGCACTCGCTATAGTTTAGTGATTGATGCATATTTCGTGCTTTAATCATATAAAGTTGAAGTTGGGGGCCTCACAGATGAGCTTTAAAGCTTCTTCCTCTGGCATATCAGAGTATGTATAGACTATTGGAGCTTAAGATAATGAAACCCCTTCCTGCAATATCCATGGTTCTATATTGGTACTTGTTATTAACTCGCAAGGAATTACCTGGGTAACTTCTGTGATTTTTATAATGTTGACTTCAAATCTACCACTAAACATGTACCAACGTGTTGATATTTTTCTGATTAAATGACAGTTACCATTTAAAATACTCTCATTCCACAGGAAGATGCTAGATAAATAATCAAAATTAAGGTGAGTAATACAAATTTTGACTAGAAGCAAGCATTGGCTGATTACAATTAGTTGCGGTCGAGAAACATTTTAACATGATTATTTATCATAGAGCTGAAGAGAGACAAGTTTTCACAGACAAAAGTCAAGACAAAACTGGATTACCTTGAGAACCAAGCATTTAGTTGTGGAGGGAAATGTTTTGGCATATGCAACATACTTGGTATAATTGGAAATATGATTTCTTAAAAAAAAATAATGAAAGCAAGAAAAAGCATTTTGAGTATGGTGAGTCTGTACACACAAGCAGTACGGTACATTGGGGGGATACATGTGTACCTTAAAGTATTTAATCCTGTTGTGGGTTTGTACACACTATGAAACATTTGTATTTCTTGCTTGCGTCTCAACAGTCTTAAACAAAGAATCTAAGCTTTCTTCATATTTGTCTATGCAGGTCCGGGTTCAGTGTGATCCAGCAGGCCGCTTGGTTATTTCTGGCGACCCTGAGCAACCTGACAATCCATGGGGGGTAACCTCTTTTAAAAAGGTGAAATTTGTTTTTGACATACAATTTTTTTAACATATTGATTTCTAGTTCTACTATCTTGAAGCAATTTATTTCATAAAATATATGATTTTCAGGTAATTAGCTTGCCATCAAGGATTGATTCCCATCAAACATCAGCAGTGGTTACTCTTCATGGGCAATTATTTGTTCGTGTTCCTTTTGAACAGTCTGACTAGTAGTGTATGATGTACCATCTCAGCTTCCTCTTAAGTCTTTTGATCTTAAGCTCAAAGGAAGAGGATTACAAAAATGGAACATTTGATGAATCAAACTTATCAAATGAAGCAAATGGGGGTTATTTCAAGCAAAGAAAAACCAGGAAGATTAGAAAAATTGCCTCATTTCTGAGGGATTTTGCTAATCATTGGTTTAGAATTTCATATGGAATGTTGGGACTACTGTTTGAGTTTCGATAGTTTTCAATGAAACTATTGAATGCTATACTGAAGAGCATGAGATAGTTAAATGCAGACTCCTCTGGATTGCATTGTAAAGCTTTGCTGCAGGTCATTCCCGTGGCTCAACTACTAGCTGGCTTGATTCACTTACTTCTTTGATGTAATGTACCATAATGTGCTGTATAAACAGTGTAATGTAATGAAATGATGCCCCAAACAGCATAATGCAGGGAATGAGCGCCTTACTTTGACACTTGTGAATGAATATGGCATGGTCATTATTTAGTTGTAGCACATTGGATGTAATTCTTCTAGTTGGTGTCATATAGAGGAAGGCAGTGAGATGAGATCTCTTAGTGATTTCACACTGCTAATGTCATTTTATTGATGCACAAATTAGTGACTAATGTAGAAAGGAAAAGAAGGGACCTTATACAACATAAGACACGTCTTTTGAGGGCTAATACTGATATTTATTTGAATTTAGTATATTAGTTTGTTTAAACTTTGAAGAACTCTTAAGATGAGGATGCCCACTTTAGTGCTTATATGTGGAAAGAACATAAGTTTATAAGGCACTACATGCTCCTAAAGCTTTGTCAATGAGAAAAGTGGCTAGAGGGTGAGAAGCCCAAGCTGAGAATTACATTTATGGTTCAACCACCCAACTAACAAATGATTAAGGTGTTTGCAGATGAAGTGAGTCCCATGGCTTGTGATTATTACGAACTTAAATGTGGAAAAATGTTGTTATCTCATGCATTGATTTTGCTATAAAATGACTTGAAAGACTAAACTGGACTATAATTGGTCTGATACAGGTTCTTTGCTCACAAAGATTGAACATAAAGCTATGAATACATGTAAAGCAGAAGCATACAATATATGAAATAAGAAAATCCGTGTTTTTATTAAGTGCAGATCTGACATCATTATTTTGGAAGATTGAAACTGGAAATGACGTCTGACATTAAAAGCAGCTACACTGGAAAACTGCTCTTTGCAAGCAAAATGTTTCAGCACGTATATGAAACTAAGGAATTATTTCTTTGAAACTTAGCAGATGCTTTGGAAACTTTCAATCAAGCATCCAAAGTTATTATGCTCTCAACTGATTAAGATGGAAGAAATTGCTTAAATTGGTTTTCTTTATGATATCATCATTGATAGGGTTACTAAATGGAAAAGTTTATATTTGTATTCTTTGGGTGCAATGTCTTTTTTGATTATATAAATAGTATACAGTGATATGCATTTGGGCATTCGCTTGTTTGTAAATTTGACAGGTATATGAGAAGTTACTCAACAGGGTAGTGCTAATACGCTGGGTATGGAAAGGTGAGAGCATAGGAATTTTACCATTTCATAGGTAGGAATATGGCCTTCATTCCATAGTTTTGTTTTGGAAAATAAGTAATCTAGGAATTTGAATACATCTTTATTCGGCCATTTTTTAATTACTTCTTACTTTTACAACACTGTACATTGTGATGGCGAAGAATAGGGGCTACCCCTTTTACCCATATAATACAAGTGAAAATGCCAGGTTACCTTTGTTCATTCCTTATTTCATGTGATATTACAGAGTTTTGATATTTGTTTTGTGGTCCTTTGATTGGGTAAGGACTTATCTGCTTCTGAGATTCAATGTACCAACTAGTTTTTGCATCATACTGTCACATAACTCATCAGTCAGCAAGGCATTTTTTTTATCGCAAGTGGCTCCATTATGTTTCAATTTCTTCCTTTATCATTGGCATTCTCTTGCAAACGTCAGATAAAGAAAGGCCATTTGCCGGACAAAAAATTTACATGCTATTATGACCTCAGTAAATTAATATTTCCTAAAATGTCTTTGCAAATTCTCTTCTAGTTCCATTCAATGTACAACATAATTATTCACTAGGGCGACATACAGTCAAACATATTTTCTTATTTGTATTTATAGAATCATGAAACTTTTGAAGCGTTTTCATGAGTAACATTAGCAGTATTTTAGTTTTGTCACATTTGAATGGCTGAAATGACGTGCTTTAATCATAGAATTGATATAGGACTTGTTTAACATATTTTATGACATCACGAGAATGGCAAAGAGATTAATTCATGATGAGATGTTGTAGCTACAATTTAACCTCTACATAGATTAACAATGTTTAACTTTCCAACTTCAATTAAGACTAAATTTTTTGTAGCCTAATTTTGGCAAAATGTCGCAGAATAAATACTATTAGGTACTGTTGATGAATGCCAATATTTCATATTTACCGTTAGTGATAAAATAGGATGCACACAATCTTTTAAACATGGCTTTCATAATGAAGGGTAATAGTTCAATTAAAATTGATAAATTGGTAAACTTGGGGGTCGGTGTGCTCCAGTTTTCAAGGTGGTTAGTCTCAAGGTATGAAATGACTATATCAAGTGTTAAGTCTCAAGGTCGATGTTGACAAACATCCATCTTAATAGATGATGTTGTGAATCGGTGCCTCTAATCTTCTTTATTTCCTTTTTTTCAAACACACTAAAGAATTGAACTAGTAATGGAAAATAAAATTTTAGTTCTCGTGTTTTAAAGTATTGATCTTTTTAAATATTGACACAAACTTAATCAATAGAACAAATTGAGCTCATGAACTTGAACTTTGTTATAAATAAATTTATTTTCACTTTATCAAAATTTCAATTTAAAGTTGTACTTGCTTTTGAGAAGTGCTATAATTATGACAAAATTTATATATTTTTTAAAGTTAATGACAACTAAGGGAGAGGAGCTGATTGTGGGTATAGATTTGGACAACTTGGGGCCCACCATTGGGCAATTTTTATGCCAATAAAAATTTCAAATATGCTTTTAAATATGATATGACAGATTCATATTAAATTCAAAATATGTCCTATCACAAGTAGACTTTTTGACTGCCACCTTCTCAATAGTAGGTGAATGCAAGTTGACTTTAATTTGTCACCTTCACAATATTAAGTGAATGCATCATGATAATCTTATTTCCATAATATAAATAATATTTGCCACCTTCCCAATAAAAGGTTGTTGTAAAAGGATATTTTATTATCCAAAATATAAGTCTTATTACATTAAAAGTGAGTTGACATGCACTCAAAGTGAGTTGACATGTACAAGAGACATTGCCAAGTGGTTTAATTCCAAATATGTTTGAACAAAATAAATTTCAACATGTTCCATTTCTCATCTTTTTACAAACAACTGGTTACAGGTGTCCATAATAACTAATCTTTATCTGAATTTGCCTGCAAAATTGAAAAAAATGAACTCTTAGGCTCACTATGCATTGTAATTATTCATTAAAACACATAATTATTAGACTATTATTTACAAATCCACATAAAAACAATAATCATAAAAAAAATTAAAACTGGTTAGAATTCAAACAAAATTTAATCACTTTAAATCACCAACCAAAAATCCTACGCACCCATGAAGCTATCACTTCTACCATTAATCCATTGAATGTAGATCAAATTCCCTCCCATAATTCAAATTAATCCACTTGCTACCAATTCAAATTCCCCCAACCTATTTATGCAACCAATCCTCAGTTGTGCGATGCAAGTTACAACTACATAAATTCAAATTTCTCACTTTCTACTGCATACTCCTGAGCGACGATGCCTCCTCCAAATTGATGTAGTCTCCTCTAGCTTCTATGGTAAATCTCAATACCTTCCTTTGTAATAATACAAACTGCATTCCATTTTATACTATCTGAAATTGCCTTCTCCATTTACATTTAAATGAATCGACACTTTGTTAATTTTCATACCCATCCTTTATGTTGTCATCGGCTAGTCTCCCTTTAAGCTCTGTTATGGTTGAAATATTTGCAACCCTTTCGAATACAACATTACGATATATATATTTTGCACAAAAGTTTTTCTACATATGTTTCCTATAGCCCTGTCCATTTTCATGAAACTTACACACACACACACACACATATATATATAAAATGAAGAAACTTACGTACTTATCTATATTTGCAATATATATAGGTTTATATATAAAATGAAGAAACTTACACATTTATCTATATATATATATTTATATATATAGCCCGTGTCACTGCTCACATTTATTTTGTTGAACATAGTTCAATTGAAGAACCAGGTGCATTTCACTTGAACTAGGTTCTTCCTTTGAACTGAGTTCTTCATTGTATTGCGTTCAACAAAGAAATATATATATATATATATTAGCCCTGTTCATTTCAATGAAACTTAAACATTTATCTATTAGCCCTGTTCATTTCAATGAAACTTAAACATTTATCTATTAGCCCTGTTCATTTCAATGAAACTTAAACATTTATCTATCTATGATATATATATATATATAAAATCAAATTTAAATATTTACAGTTCATCAACAGTATGATTCAAATTTATCCAACCCTTTTTGATACAACATTGTGATACATATATATATACAGAGATACAAAGATACGTAAATTACTTATAGCCTTGTTCATTTACATTCAATTTATGTATCTATCTATCTTTGCAAATTTTATATATATATTGCAAGGATAGATGGATATGTATGTCAGCCATATCCTTCTTCATGTACATTGAAACTAATTAGATGTATTCTTTGTTTGTTTTTCAATTAAAGTGACTGTAAATATCGGCCCCTACCACTTACAACCAATTGTCATAATGGCTAACTCCTACTTATGTTACAAAAAGAAATTAAAAGGCATGACACACGCACACATTCATATGCTGTATGAAGTTATATTTCAGTATGCTGTTTGAGCAATGGTTATAACATAAGTAGGAGTCAACCATCATCACAGTTACTTGTAAGGGAGAGGGGCTGATATTTACAGTCACTTTAATTGAACAACAAACGAAGCATACATCTAATTAGGTTCAATGTACATACATATTTATGTATATGCACGCGTCGACGTATACGTCGCATCAAAACACTCTTGCCCTTCAGTGCATGCAGTTAGAACTGGTATAAAATCCATGGCAAATACCATGACTTATAAATTCTTGGCAAACACCATGAATTTTAATTTCATGGAAAATGCCATGAACTTTATACCACTTCATTGCATTCTCTGTAGGGCAAAAAAGCTCCTTCGTTTCTTTGTTTGTTCTTCAATAAAATTGATAGCGTATATATGTTTCCTATAGTAGGTTGTCACAAACCATACCCACCATATGTCATATGTCCAAATCTATACCCATGATTGGCTCCCATGCCCACACATAGCTCCTCTCCTTTATGTGTTTTTTTTTGTTTGTTCTTCAATTTAACTGACTGTAAATGATGACCCCTCTCCCTTACAACCAATGACTCCTACTTATGTTATAACCATTTATGAATAAAGAGTATAATAACTTGAAATATATATATATATATATATATATATATATATATATATATATATATATATATACATATATATATATATACATTAAGAGATAGATAAATACATAAATTTCCTAGATAAAATAAAAGCTATGTCATATATCATGCCTTGATAAACAAGGGATGTGTATATAAAAAATAATATTCTACATGACGTGGACCCCTTGCCTACAAAGTTATCAATCTCTTCATCAAGTATTACACTTAATTAGATGTATGTTTGTCTTTGCTCTTCCAATTAAAGGACTCATGGTATCATTTTCAAACAATATCATGGAAACATTTAAGGTCACAACTTGAAACAATAGTATGATAGAACTATTTGAAACCCTTTCCCTTCTTCATTTACAATCAACTTAATTAGATGTATGCTTTGTTTGTTCTTCAATTAAAGTGACTATGGTAATAATTTCTCAAACAACATTATGAAACATTTACACAACTTGAAACAATAGTATGATAGAAATATTTGAAACCCTTTCCTATATCCTAATTTTGTTTGAAGATATACATATTTGTATCATACTGTTGTTTCAAGTTCATATAAATTTCTATCATAATGCCACATCATTTGTATCATACTGCTGTTTCAAGTTTATATATAATGGTATCATAATGCTCTATCAGGAAGGGTTTAACATGATCACCAAAATGTTTATAAGAGGTAGAGTTGTAGATATGATAGTATAACATGCATTGCTTGTTTCATTGCACACATACCTCTCATAATTTGAAATCAACTCAATTAGATGCATGGTTAGTTTGTTCTCCAATTAGACTCAATATTACATGTATAAATTTGTTATTTTAGTTGGTATCATTATTTTCATTGTACCACTTATAAGCGTATACTGTTTACTAATCACTGTGTTGTTTCAATGTAGAGGAAGAAAAAAGCGACAACAAATACCAGGTGACTTGTAACAAGGAGACCTATACCAAAGCGGAGGAAGACATCTATGGCTGCACACAAGAGAGGTGTGCATCTGCCACATAGCGATGAGGAGGACATGATTCCTGTTCACCATCCAACTGAAGAACCAAGTAGTGAGGAGGATGTAGAAATTGTTGTGGAGCAACCAACCGAATCTATAATCCAATCTAACCCAGTTGTATCAACCAAAAAGGTTGCATCGAGCCGCGCATGGACCTAGGTGGACATGGACTGTGCCCTTGAAGATGTCAAAGACAATGGGTGGTCAACTAGAGGTGCAACCAAAAAGTGGGTTATTCCTACCACCACATTGTCAAATTGGCTGGGTGGTGTGACCACTACTAGAAGGAAAGGGCCCCTAACAGTCCTAACTGAGGACGAAGAGTCATTGATCATCGATTGGTGGAAGGAGATGGTTGTTGTTGGCCATGGTTTGGAGATTGTTAATCTCAAAATAGAAGTGGCCCAAATATGCGAAACAAGGAATAATCCTTTCAAGAATGGGCTTCTTGGCAAGTCTTGGTGGACAGGATTCAAAAGAAGGCATCTTGATATGAGCTTGAGAAAAACCCAAGGACAAGATAGAGACTGTGCTATAAATATTAGGCCTACAGTTGTAAGTTCTTTCTATGACACTTTAGAGAAAGCCTATGTAGGAGGGAATTATGGACCATAGAGGATTTGGAACTATGATGAGACAGGGCTACAAGCTGGCCAAAATGGTAACATGAAGGTGCTTGCCACCAAAGGCACCAAAAGTGTTGCTTATATTATCCAAAAGAGTCAGGAGTGGATCACTATTCTAGCATGTGTAAACGCTGCAGGTCAGAAAATTCCAGGGTTTTATTTGTTTAAGAGCAAAAATTTAATGTGAAAAAATACATAGCCAACTGTGAGGCAGAAGCATTGATGGCTGTTTAACCTCATGCATGGATGGAAAAAGAGCTTTTTATCAAATGGCTCAAGTTATTTGCTATGCAAATACTTGGGGGTGGCTCCCCCAACCATAGACACCTCTTGATATTTGATGGCCATGGTAGCCATGTAGCCTTCTCTACCATTACCAAAGCAAGGGTGCTTAGTAGTGACTTGCTCACCCTACCGACCCACACATCACACAAGTTGCAACCTCTTGATGTGAGTGTTTTCTTGTCTTTCAAGTATAACTTAGGAAATAATAGATTGGAGTATTAGACATCCAAATCTAGAGATAAGAAGGGAAAAATTGGCCACACTTGGCAACCTAGCTTTTCAAAAGTCATTGACTGTTTCAAACATAACAATTGGCTTCAAGAGGAAAGGTATTTGGCCCTTTGATTGAAATGCTTTGGAGAAGGACATGAGGGTTAGCGAGACTTTAGTTTGCTGCCCCCGAGGAAGCATCAACTGTTGCAAACATTCTAAGCCTATCCAACAATGGTTTGGTAGTGAATGAGGGTGAGTGTAATGATGGAAATGCAAAAGTTGGAGATCAACAAAATGGGATGCATGGTTAGTATGTTATGCAATTACCCCCATCTTCATTTCCAATCAACTCAATTATATGCATGGTTCGTTTATTCTTCAATTACTCTCAAACTTACATGTTTGAATTTATTGTTTCAAATTCCAATGAACCACTTGAAACAACAGTATTGGGAGACCAAAATCCTAAGGGAGACATATCTCCTTCCCTACCAACTCCACCCGAGTATCCTTCCTGGCTATTAGATGTTGTTGCTAATCTTGGTATGGATATGCATGTGGAGGAAGACCAAAGCCTTACAATGCCATCTCCACCGCACATGGGTCCAAATACATTAGTACATTTCTATGCTGATTGGGGAGACAGTGATGGTGAGCAGTTAGGAGATGGATTGGATGCTATAGATAGTGAGGTGCTAGAAACTAGTAATGTCGATTTGATTGAGCCTTTGGGAGGCCAACCAACTTCACGCATCTCACAATTCTTGAAGCTACCGATTCATGTAGTGAAAGAAAAGACTAATAAGGTAGCTAGCCATGGGATCAAATTGCAAAGAGGATCCCAACTACTAACTGCTGATGTCTACATGGCCTTGCTAAGTGATAAAGAGGAAAAGAAGAAGGAACTAGAAGAACTAAAATTGAGGAAGAAGCAACAGCTTGTAGATCGCAAGATAGAATGGATTGCAAAATTGGAGGAAAAGGCTCTTATGAGAATTGAAAAGAAAAAGAAACAAATAGTAGCAGAGGTTGAAAAGGAGCTGCAAAAGAAGGAGAAGGACAAAAAAGGGAGGAGCAAAGGAGAGAAAAGGAAGCTGCCAAAAGAGATAAATATTTGGAGAAGGCATGAGCAAATGCTGCAAAGGAGAGGCGACTAACAACCTTCTAAATCCCTGGCTTGACTGCCATAGGATCTTCATAGATTTTGTGTCTATTCAATTCCCCCAATATTGTCCATCACCTACCCAAGCTAGCATCCAAAATTTTTAGAGTTGGAGTCCTTCACTTTCGCAGTCCTATACACTCTCACCTAGCCCAAGTGTTTCCCAACCATTTTAGAGTTGGAGTTCTCCTTCATAGTCATACCAACCCTCACCTACCCCAAGCATAATCCAACCAATTCAATCTTGGAGTCCTCCATCACAGGCCACATCCAACTCACAAGATAGCATGGCATCAAATTTCAGTTTTCCTACCTTTTTCAATTGATTTTAATGTTTGGTTGCAACTATTTTGTTCTGAAGGTTTTGATGGATTCGAAATAATGTTTGAATTTTTTTTTGTTTTGAATGTTTGTAACTTGGAACAACATTATGAATTGAATACAAACACTATATTCCATCATGTTACTATCACTAATTGTTTTAGTTTTTGTAATTGATTAGCCAATAAGGCATACATCTGATTATGTTGAATGTAAATGAACAAGCCTATAGGAAGCT
>VDFB02032415.1:0-22499 GCA_007258455.2 Sequoia sempervirens | reverse complement strand
AAAATTATAAAGGTGGTTATAACAACGCCATAAAGATTATTACTCTTGTTGAGTATAGCAATCAATTATTTTTAACACAGATTGACCAAGAGAATTCCATCAAAGGTTAACATCAGCCTTCGCTGAAAGATTTTCCTCAAGCACCAGTTTCTAATGCATCATTAAAATAAACTATTAAACAATTACAAGAGAAAATATCAGAATTTATTTATTTTCAATCTAGCTGTCCTCCAAGACTCGGCTTGCCATTGAAGAGTGGTTTCCCCCTTAGTTGCCATCTGAGCTCTGGTGTGTACCCCGCTTGACCAACTCTGTCGCACTACTAAGGATACCCTCCTACTAAGTATGACAACTCTGGTTGGCTGAGTATCTCACTACCCTGCTCGACTTGGAGAGACTAATCACCTAGGCTTACTGGGCTGCCTGTCCATCCACATACCATAACACAAGTTTTCCTCCTTTGTAAAGTTAAGAACATGCAAGGTATATCTCTTAAAATTTACGTCCTTACAGATTCCATCAGAGGCCCATCCAAGACATGATAGAGATGTACATTTCATCAAACATGGTGAACAATCAAAATATTCGTGGGTAACCCATACTATACGTAGCTTTATATCAAATTATAAACAGTCTTGTTTTCAGCAATAACCAAAAGAATGAACTTATTCCCGGCACTTAGTCCAATTCTGACCAACTGGCCTTAAAATAACAGTCTTCAAATTTTGATAGTTAAACCTTTTCAAATTTAAATAAAACGACGACATTCCTTGCCAATATTAAAAAGGAAATTTTTTTTTTTTAACCAAACTCCAAAGAAGTGCCATAATCTAGAAGAACATTCCTTATGTACTACGGGACTTGACTAAGTTACTAACAAGGAAGTCGATTGCTGCACTGCTATCAGTCCTTCCAAAAACTTACAATAGGTTAGAGATTGTGTTACCAACGCATTAAACAATAGGTCCCTCAAAACTTGCATCCTTACTTATGCTTAATTACAACAATTGGTTTTCTCGTGAATCTCGGTGAACAAGTATTCCCTGGTTCTATACCATTTTCTCCACATTCCATACCAATAGATTGCTACTTGAGATAACAATAATATAATCACTAGCAACTGGTGTAAGGATAAGCATGAAATGCTTTCCCAATTAAGAGTGTGCTCTATACAATTGTCTAACCAAGGTACGGTGCGGTGAAACATATGAGGAAACCAATGTATTATATACACATCCAAGGTGTGTGTGTGTTCCTGTTCATAACATGTGTTATAGATACCTACTTAATGATCATCGGTGGCTTAACCAAACTAAGAAACCAATCAAATATCATTTGTATCAAGTTTCCACCAATTTAAGAATGCCATATACCTGTGGCTTTGTATATCCTTTTGTTGCCGTTACTAAGTTTACCACTAGCAAAAATGCTATAGTTAAAGATATCAGAGTCATTATGCCATTGCCAGGTGCTGCCAAGAAAATTTGTAATAACCTTGTAGAAAAAACAGGCTTTGTGTCATGTTTGAACTGCAACACTCTCATTCTTATTGACTCATAACACTGATTTTCTATCTCTTCTTAGGTAGATAGCAATAACTAAGCGTGTTTGAGTTTCAAATTTTATCATATTCACACAAGTTAACCGCTTCATCGCTCCTTCACCATTATACCATTCATGAACTGAATTTTGAACAATAAACCTATGTGACGAGAGGTCAATGAGGGTTTCAAACAATAAAATCTTACCATTTTACTTTGTGTCTTCAAGAGATGATCTGGCTGATACTCACCATCACCTTACTCATGTTGTTGTTGTCTTCATTAGCTCTGTCCACAAGGTAATGTCTCTGTAGTGCCAATCATAGGAACCTGTCCAAGAGTTCTACTAATGATGCTCATCCAAGATTTGTATGAATATATATCTGCACCATGCAATTTATTGACACTGGCCGAAACACAATCACTGCTAAGAGGAGGAACCAATTTCATCTGAAGTTCTTGGAAAAATAAATATATGAGATAACTATAATGCACCATACAAGTCAATACTTCCTGAGGTACCATAAAAATCAAAATTCTTTCTTGTTGATTGTCATATAAATATGTTTTGAGACCTGATCAAAAGGTTCATACGTAATTCATTAAGGAACACAGTGAATGCTCTGTTTGTCATATAGTCAATATTCTTCTAACAAGTATTTGTCATTCCAGTAACATTGCAGACCATGCATGTCGCTAACAAACTTGTCACCTTAAGTTATCCATCATCTTGTCATATTATATCAGCATTTCATGCTGCTCATGACAACAACTTCCTGTCATAACAAAACAAATCCTACAACTCCTGATTCATCGGTCTGATGAAGAACCAAAAGTGATATCCTCAAACAACTTAATTTGTGATCTTACAATATTATCAATATGAGGTAACTCCTCTTCCATAAAGTAATTAAACATCCATTCAATTACTGACTCATTCTTCTAGACTCCACAAGGAATTAAAAGATAAAGCACTAATCTGCTTCCCCTTTTCTCAAGCTATCTTTCATGTAACAACATGTTGTCCTTGACTGTTGCTTTTCTTATCATCTTGATCCTTTAACTTCACTTGGCTCTTTTCGATCCATCTAGAAGTTAGACCAGAGTTCATCTTATCTTGATATAATTTCAAGGATTTCCGGTACTCAGATGCCCCTGCACCTAGTTGATTGCTTTTGGATATTTCCAAACCTTTAATCCACAAGTTCAAATTAAGCTATTATTTAAGTTTTGATCACAATCTCAGTACCCTAGGCATACCTTGCCTTAACTTAGGTAGAATGATTTCATAACTACATGATAACTCAAATTATTTCTAAGAGCATTTAACAGTTAGAAACAAAATTGTTTACAAAAATTATCATCACTTCTTGTGATAGATTCAATTCCAATGGTTACAGAAAGGCTATCACTCCCTGTGATAGACTCAGTACAAGATTTGTTTACAGGATTAGCTATCACTTCCTGTGATAGACTCAATTACATAATTTGTTCACAACAATAATCACTTCCTGGATAGACCCAATGCATAAATTTTCAAGGTTTCCAATGCTGGTTCAATTTTTCTGAGTTGCATGATGAGCCCCAAGGTTCAGTGTCGAACCTGGTAGCTCTGATACCATATGTAACAACCTTCCCAGACTACAGTTTAAAATTTTCAACTGACAACTAACTTTCAGCTGAACTGCAACTAACTTGTTTTCGAAACTAGGGTTTCCAAATTGATCCAACTAACTCAAACATGCAATTATCTTTTTAATTTTCAGTTTCAGCTCACATGAGTCGTTCAACAGTTTTCCGCCAACTGTTCATGGCAGATCAATAACTAAATAACTGCCAAACTAGGGTTTCATTTGCAGCTAGACGGAAAAGAGAATTCAATTCAGATGTCGTTACATTATACACTTCATCAACTAACTTTTAATTTCATTTTCAGCTGAAAAGAAACTATTAACTATAAACATCTAACAGGAAATTGCAGAAGAATAATAATTACTTTTCTTTGCTTCCAGAAGATAACGAATAATTACTACAGCTATGAAACAATATAACAGCTGAATAAATTCAAGTAACTATCTCACTAAGTATCTGAGAATCTTACAATGTTCATTAACATAAAGAATAGCATTCATGGCATAGATGAAATAGAAATTCAATTACCATTGCATGTACCTGGATTTACGAGAGAGGAAGAAATCCATTTGACATCATCTCCATACTATCATACTTGGAAATCTTTATCGAGGGAAAGAGAATTATCATCAGGGGCTTTACCGCCCAACCAAGACCTACTGGTCTCCCGAGTTTCTTCAACTGAAGAACCCGCCCTTCACGAGGGTAATCAACATGGATCAATTTATCATCATGCCTCTGAGCCTGGTGTCAAGGACCTATACCTCCTGATCGACCTAACTAAGGGTACCTCCCAACTAGAAAGGCCACTCTGATCAGTGGTATATCCGATACTTGATAGCTGACAGATGCTGAATCTAGCATCGTACCTTGGCCAAGGATTTTCTTAATATTACTGGCACTCCTGTGCCGTCAGCTCTCTCACCCTTGCTCGACATGATAATACTTGGATTAAGGTCTAATTTTACATTAGCAAGATTGATTAACTTTTCTTTTTGATTCGAGGTTATATCTTACCTTGGGATTTAGTAACGCAATAAACTATTAAGAATTCCCTTTTTTTTTTTCTCAAGACTAAGTTGTTTCCCTAACTCATTAAGAGAGGAATTGGGTTCATAATTAATTCACCTCTTTGGTAGCAAACTGCTTTACCATCAAGGATAGCTTAACACTTGATATCCGCTGAGAAGGATATACCCTCAGTCCCTTAGCTAGGTAAGTCATAAGATGAACATAGCTGAGGAGAAGTTACTCTTGTTACCACAATTTGATTTAGAATCTTTTCTCTTAGATCGGGTCAAATCTTGACCTTAGGAATTATATGTTCCCTGTCATGTCTTCAATTCTTCCTTATTGGTTCAAGGTTCAATAATTTATATAAGATTAAGTTATGATCTTGCAAAAACAGGTTTGGTTGTCATTCTTCTAGATCAGGGTTATACTTAACCCAAGAAGTGTGTTTATTTTCAATTCCCCAAGCAAAGACTCTTGTTTACTTTCAGTTTAGGGTTCTATTCTAACTTATACTCCCTTATTTGTTGATATCCAAGTGATCTCACCTATAGAGAAGATATAATTATAGATACAAAGAGAGAGAGAGAGAGAGAGTAGAATAGGATGTTTTATTATAAGATCCACCCAGTCATAACGTTTGAAAACCAGACAAAGATCTTGTTGTGGCAGGGTATTTACCTTATATCACATCAATAATATATAAAGAAAGTGGTCTCCTAAAACCAGAAGGATTATTGTAACCAGAATTTTCATGGGACCAGTCCTAGTCACCAATTCAGAAAAAAGATAGAGTGTACCGGCTCCATTCCAATTATCTCCACAGTTGAATAACAAGCGAAACTATTAATTAAGGCATCAATGAGACAGAGACAAGAATTTTGTTCCAATTACTTCAGGAGCGAAGGATTCCATAGTTGTAGTATAAATATTCAAAAGAACTAGTTCAAGATTCAGTCGATTCTAATTGAGGTGATAAAACTCATCTCACTTTTCTTTCAGACAGACGTATAATAAAATTGGAGAGTTTTCTTTTCAATAAGAGATTATACAGGGGAATTCATCGATGCATAAATATTCAATTAATATCTTTCTTTTCTGCATAACTTGCCTGACTTAGAGATTGAATTCAGAACTAGGAGGATCTTGACTATTACTCCGCAGCTTCAGCATCCAAACGTCTACTCTTCCAGCTGAGAGCTAAAATAGGGACGGAACACTACTTCACACCATGCGGACAGAAGAGAAAGGTGAGAATCTCAATTCTCCTTCACACGGCTCCAGACAGATTGATTCCCAGATAACAGTTTGGAGAACGACATCAGAGAGATAAATGACGGAAAGAGAAATGAGCCCGCAATATAAGGACGAATAGAATTGGAAAAGCATGCCGGACATTAGAACGAAAGTTTTACAGAGGTGAGGAAAAGTTATGGCCAAACAAGTAGAGCCAATTAGCCACCGAATAAGTGATAGAAATTTTAGAGAAGGGCGCGACTAGCAGAGCAAGAGATTAGGAGAGAATTTGAGAGACCCTCCCCTGAAAGAAAGATAACACTTTTATTAAAGAAGCTCGAGCCCTCCCAGCCGTTACAAGAAACCATTCATCTGCCCCTACCTTGGGCGTTTCTCCAACACAATGATGAGCAGCCTTGAGTTCCGCCATAAGGCCCGACGTCAACCCTTACCAAAAATATTTCGATGATTTACATTCCAAATTGTTAGTCTTTGGTTTATATCGTTCTAATATTAATTAAATGATCAATTTTCACTTGCGAGATTAATATATATATTTAACAAGAATCGTTTCACTCCAATTTAAAAGGATATAGTAAATTTTCAATTATATATATTTTATTTATTTAATACTTGATTAATCATTTGAAATTCCTTCAAAGTTGATTAAAGATTTATACATTTTAAATTATCTTACAAAGTATATAAGTATCATAAATTAATTATGGCCAAGTTACGACGTCGATTCACTGACTTATACTGACTCGAGGTTGATGATAAAATTTGATCCATTGTTAATCACGTCCTCTCCCTGACGATATTTCCCTTTTTCCTCGCAACGTCGGCAATCCTGCATCCACTGACAAGGATTATGGATTAGATCGTTCTTAACGGCTTAATAATATGCATTTAAATTTGTTCTCATGATCTCATTCAACTTCTCATGAACAATAAATTCACTGGCAAAATAAAAAAGTTCGTTAACATTACAACTACGATAGAAGAACAACTATTCATTCCCAATGTCATAATTACATGAAAGCAATTATTTGCAACTAACATTGCATTTGAAATTCATAACCAAACATAGTCTCAATGTAAGGGATGTGACATTTGCCATTGATGTCAAAGGGGGAGAAAGTGTGCTCAAAATTCGAATTGCTTAGAAAGAATAATGGGAGAAAGTGAGCCCAAAAAGTTGAATTGAGGAAATGCTAAATCAAGTGATTAGAATGCCATATTTTTCTTAGAGGAGTAAATGCTACAACCAAGTGATCATTCAAACATTCTAGTGTGTTTGGTGGCCCTAGCATTTTATTGTTTTCCATCAATGACAAAGGGGGAGATTGTTGAGCATAGATTGTCATTGATGTCAAACTGATGTTAGTAGGTCATTGTTGCTGACAATGGTTATCAAAGGGTGTCAAGGCTATCAAATGTGAAGGTTGTCATAGATGAAGAAGATTGTAGGAGTACTAGATATGTATCGTACTTGAATTATCATTATATTCCCTTTGCTCAAAGTATTATGTTCTAAAAGCATGTTGTTTGTTAGTGTGTTGAGGTGTGACTACCTTCAAATAGTTAATGAATTTATTATACCATGTTGGGTATGCATTCAAAATGAGTGTGGTGGTCCAGAAGTCAGTTCAAGGATATCTTTTGGGCAGAGAGATTTATTAATATGGTTAGAATTTCTTTTAGAAATGTAACATAGCTCTGCAGTTGGAAAGAAAGTGTGTCTACACTAGTTCTATCAGTTTCCTGAGTTCTCAATGGCATGGCTTAGTGTTCAAGGAGTTTGAAGTATTAGAAAGTTCATCAAGATATTTAAATTTTGAGGCATGCGCAATAACGACTTGAAGCGTGCAAAATTAAAATCATGCATGTGGAGTGAAGAAAGGACCTGTTTAGGGTTCCTATGGTGGTGGAAGGTGTCAAATTCCTTTGGCGACAAGAATTGTGTTTGGACCATTGTATTAAACGTTTCATGTTATTTGAATTTAGGTCCATCCTATGTTGTCTAGGTTAGTGTGGATCCCTGACTGACATAGTAGAGTGTTAATGTAATGTCATATATATATATTTCAAATCTTTAGATGCATTGTGATACATATAAGTGTAATGTAAGGAGTGGAATGTACAAGTGTGTAATGAATGGAAGGTATGTGATAGAAGAATGAAGAAAAGAGGAAGCACCAATAGCAGAGAGTCATCCTCAGTGTGAGAGAGTGTTTACTATTTTTTGGTGCATTTCAGAGTTAAATTTCAATTCCATCATTATTTCTATAATCTGACAGGATTAGTGTTCTACTTGTTGTATTGCTTTGGTAGGGGATTGGTGTGTCTCTCTGATGGGGATTGTTGTCTCTAGTAGGTTGGTGACTATAGATTCATTTGGGGATTGGTGTCTCTGGTAGGTTGGTGCCTACATCACATTGTAAATTCACTTATTATACTCCTTGCAAGTATTTCTCACTGTGGTTTTTCCTATCTTGGGTTTCCATGTATATCTAGTGTTATGTGTTATCTTGTGTTGTGATTTGAATACTAGCTTGTATGGTTTAGTGCTCTTCATGTTAAAAATCTATATAAATAGTAGCAAAGATTCAAATTGTATGATCCGGTAAATAGTGTTGAAGTTGAGAATTTTATTTAAAGTAGATATATTGATTCACCCCCCTCCCCTCAGTAGATTGTGTGCCCTTCGTATTAGTCTCAAAAAACCTATCTATTTTTAATAATAATTTCAATATAGGCACCTTGAGATTGACATCTTGTGTCTTTTACATATATGTATTTAAGATATCTATATTGGCTACTATAATATCTCTATCATGACATAGACTAATAAAAAATAAATTATATTTTATTCTTATTAAAAATATGAATTCATTATTATCTCTTTGTTTTGTTTAATATAAATAGAAAATGACTTGTATCATTCTAAATATTCAAGAGGCACCCCAAAAAAATTTAATACTAAATATATTTTTAAAATTAATATTAAAATTATCAAACAACTTGAAGAAAAATATTTTTAATTTCATTTTTTCATCTTTAAAAATTGATAAATTATAAAAATAACTTATTAATTACAACTTAAATTTTTTTAAAAAAAAAATTATATACTTTACACCATACTATTTTTTTTTAAAGTAAAGAATTTGGCTCCCCACTATTCTACTTCCCAACCCAAAACCATGAAACTCCAATAATAGTAACTTAATCTTTTTTTCAAATATTTTATCATTGTTTTGTTTGTGAATTATATCTATAAGATTGGAATGGTGAAAATTGTCTATTTATGTTGTGTTATATATATATATAGGACATGTAATTTTCATATTGCATAATGATAGATTTGATATATTTCTAGATTAGATTGTGTGTAATTTTCCATTATCAACATTATAGATCATACTTCAAGATCCATCATCACAATGAAATAGTTAGAGAGGAGAATTGAGAGGATAATAGTAGATTGAGAACACTAAACAAATGTAGGGAAATGATTGTAGAATCTAGAAGGGAAGAAAAACTAACTTAAAATAATAATAATAAATCATTAAATAACCATACATAAAGATGCTCAAATGAGAAAAAAACAAGAGTTAAAAATAAGAACAATTAGATATTCTTGACTAAATAATCTATTTAATTTTTATAAAATTATCTTGATAAAAATTTAATATTATTTATAATAAATCTATAAGAATATTCTAGTAATATGCAAGTAAACATATAATATTATAAATTATATTATATGTCCATAAGAAAAGAAAATAAGAAGGTAAATAATAATGCAAGAAGTTTTAACTTATATTCTTCTAAATATATTCATTTCTCCTCTCTAACAATTTAATCTTGATGATGGATTGAAGTATGATTCAAGATTTTGATAGAAAAATTACACACAATTTAATCCAAAAATTTATCAAATCTATATAAATATATCAACAAATAACATAATTTTGTGCACCTATATTATCCATTTATTTTATTACACATTTCTATGCACTGATTTTTCCTTCTTACTATGTGTACAAACCCTTATGTATTCCTCCTCTCCATTTATTTATTAATACACTATTTACACTTATTCCCATGTATACACTATCTATTATGATCTAGCCTTTTTCTATCTCAAGACGAGTTCATAGTTGCAAGGCTATCCTCGCACTCATATAATTGTCCTCATAGAGTAGTCTTTTCTTAATCTAAAAAAATAATTTTAAAATTGGTCAACTTTCCAACTTTTTTCTTCCTTCTTAGAACCACCAATTAAACATTCGTATGCATTGATATGTTACTATGCCCTTGTATTTAGAGGCATTCAACACATTCATTCTAACCATTGAGATAATTTGAAATATCATTAACACCTACACATTTCAATTTGTACTATAAAAGGAATCTACCATTTCAAATGTATTGTAAAGACATTTATATAGTTGAAGACTTTATCATTTTTTATATTGTTATAATTTTAAAAGGATTGATCAAGGCATAGTGCCCCATTACTCAACCATATAATAACCTAAGAATGGTATTTATCAATATTGTAAGTCCACATAAATATGAAGAAGCACACAAGAAATATAATTACTTTAAGTAAAAATAAAAATAGGTCAAATTTATGAACACATGACAAGGTTGTAATCAAGGAATCATTCTTATGGTTAAATTTAATTCTCCATCATCACAACAAATACCTTGTTTATTAAAAAGATCACTAATTTATTAATTGCTATTCAAACTTCAAGATACATCAAATTCTGAAAATCTATGTCAATTACAAAACCATCTTCAATTTTCTACCAAACACATTTATACTTTTTATTAACATTTTTCATATTCAATAATTACAAATTATTATTAGTTATCAATACTCAACTAGAAACTCAACTAGAAACAAACCTATTGTGGGATGCAATCTCAATATACACCATAACTCATACATGTAGAGTTGTTATTTTATCATATTTACAATTATGTAGCTAAGAGAATTTGTTCTTTAGTAGCAGTAGCTAAATTAGTTACTAATCTCACACCACTCAGATTCTAAAATGGTAAATTTGTTGATTCTCAACTCCCAAATTTTTAAAATTCCCATCCTTCCTCCTCTTAAAAAACTTTCCCCAGTTGAATTCCCTATACTTGGAAGGATTCTCTTCACTGACCAGCTCTTCAAGAGGTTTCATCATCACATAGTGGGAAGGTCTAAGGAAAAATGGGATGGAGAGGCGTCTTCGGTTATCATTCACCACCACTCTGTGCTCTACGCTCTCGTACCTGTCATTACTCCATACCTGCCATTCAAGAAATCAATTTAGCACCGGCTATTGGAGACACCAATCTTGTACCTAGGCCTATGGATTGCATTGAGTTTCATAAAGGACCTACCAAATTTTCAAGCATGTTACATGTTTGAATGAAGGGGCATGAACGTGCGTGTTATACCCATATACAACCAGTGGCTTGAAATCACAGCCTAAGTTTCAGTCACAGCCGAAGTCGCCCAATAGTTTAGAAAATATAAGAAACAATTACCTGTATGCAATCTCCAACATTGACAACGAAGGAGTTGGGCAGCGGTTGAGCCGGGAGCCAGTGACCATTGTCCTTGCGTTTCACCTGCAGTCCACCTACCTCGTCTTGGTAAAGAAGGGTAACAGCGCCACCGTCCTTGTGCCTGCCCAAGCCCAGTGCTAGCCCAGGGGCCGGGCACTTGGGGTAATGGTTCAGTCGCACATTGCTTATATCGTCTTTGAAATATTCATTCAGACGATTATCAGGTAAACCAAGGCTCCGTGCTATTAACTCTAACAACCTAAATGATAACTCCCTTGCAGCTGCTACATAGGCCAGGCAAGCTTCTCTGTAGCAATTTTTCAGAAAACAGAAATCAAATATACAGTTATGAAGCTAAGAAATATATTGGTGGCAGTGCTGAAAAAGAAATAAAGAATGGCGTTGTGCAAAAATTAATCAATTAGAGCATGATAGGGAGAAAGATTCAGTGAGGAATAACGAAGGCAGAGAATTAAAAGAAATGTCATTTCATTGAACTTTAAAAGAAACATCGCCTTTGAAAACTCACGGCGTTAATCTCTCTTTGGCTAAGGTTCTTTTGTGGACACTTAGGCTCTTACAAAGGGACTTTTTCACTGTTATTTTAGTTACGAGAAATTTATTGTATTCAATTAAAATAATATATAATATTTTATATGAATTAAATATTTCAATTAATTAAATTATATGTTAAAAAATAAAGGAATTTATTTATAATTTTTTATTTTTTTTATGATCTGTAATTAGATAAGCTAATCTATGAGTGTCTTGGGATCTGATTTACAGATAGTGCATTTTATAAAGATAGTCACATAAACATGGTGTCCTATAGACAAAATAGTAATATACTATATTACGCCTATAGGTTACATATAGTGTGAGATTTGAGCCTACACAAGTTTCACGTCTGCAAATAATTATTGAATTGTGGGAAAATTAGTTTAGTTGCCATTAAATGGTAAATCAATTGTCATTTAATGGTATAAACCTCAGGTAAAAGCCTCCAAAATCTCACTTATCATGTAAAAGCCAGATAAATATTGATTTTCCAATTGGATGAGAACATTATATTTCTATTTAAAGTGTTTCTTTGCCAATTTGATGACAACTTTCCTTTTTCATTTGCATTGTTTTATCTTTTAAATTTGTATGCAAATATTTCAAAATTACATAATACCTAATTTCTTCAAGTAGAAAATGTAGATTTATCTAAGTTTATTTCATTCCATTATTTAATACTTATTATTAATTATATAATCCAACCATATGCAACTAGAACCCATACACAAACACATACTTTCTAACATATTAGCATATATAATTATCTATGATTCTTTCAGATGCAAGTACTAGTTCAATACTATAGACATACCCAACCTCCTACCTAATTATAGGACACTCAAAAATTATAAACTTGAAGTGAAATAATTCAAAATTAAATGTCTAATTAATTTATCTAAAATATTAATCCCCTTACTTTTACAATCTTATAAACTTTAGTACAATCTTATTAACTCACAAATATTAATATTACAATCAATATCATCATTCAATCAAAATAATATAAACTTTAGTACTTTCCACATACTATGGTTTTATGGTTTGTGAGCAGTAGTTTATTCATTGTATTCTGATCTGCTTTGTTCCCATACCAATTATAAATGATAATTTCAACAATTAAATTAAAAAAACAGTCTGATTATAATTTTTTCATATTTAAATTAAAAGGAAAAAAAGAAAAAAACACAAAACAGCTAAAAAGAGTTGAAACTTGATCAGTGTTTTAAGAATAAACCCTAATTCACAAATCAACAGTTTTAAAAGTAGAAAATGAAAGCAGGGGAAGGCAACCTGAATTCCGGATGGTCATCGGGCCAGCGGTTTGTGAAGGTCTCCGTGGCGGTGTCATGCGGATCAACAGATGTTGGCAACCGGACTTCCTCCCGCGGCACAAAGTCGAACACCTCTTTCCAATCCCTCACATTTTTTGTAAGCTCCGAATCAAAGTAGCCAAAGGGGTTTTGAGCATCCCTCGATACTCGTCTCTTCTCTTCCACAGGCAACGAGAAAAAATCGGCTGCGGCGGATTTGAGGCGGTGCAGAAGATGATCTGGAAAGCCGTGGTTGACGAGGTGGAAGAAACCCCACTCTTTGCACGCCTTTTCCACCTCCTCTGCAGAGCTCTTTTCCAGGTCTATCACGGGGATTTCGACATTTTCGTCAGGGGAAGCGGAGAAACGGTTGGGACGATGCTCTTCGCTCTGAATAAAACTCGCTTCGAACTTCAGAGCTCCGCTGTTTTCGGCCGTCCCCACTACCATTGTTACGAATTTCTTATTCTCTTGTTGTGCTTAGTTTTCTTTCTCTTTAGATAAAATGAGAGAATCGTTGTGCAAGTTTTCGATACATTGAACATAGACAAGATATGGATAGATCGTATGGGAGAATATCCTTGGGTATTATGACGTAATAGCTGACGTCCGACTAATTGTCGATTGCGTTAGAATCGCACAATTGATTCCTAAGACAAGGGGTTGGATCAATGAAGTGCCTTTCATTTCAAGGTGTAGCCAAATTGACAAGTTGATAATCTACTAGACTTTAAATTTAAATATTGAATATTTTTTAATTAGCTTATAGGTTATATTGGGACACAACTAATTTATGGACAAAATGCACCTATGTACACACAAAAACGCAACATACATAACAACATACATAGAAACATACATAACATGATGAGACGGTGTCGCAAGGGGCTTGCCAGTAGTCAGACGAATGATAAAAGTGACGAAACCGGTAGATGGGAGGAAACGTCACAGCGAGGAAAGCGAGGAGCTAACAGAGGTGTTAGCTCGTGTGTCCCATCACTTCAAATTACGCCAGTGTTTTTGCCTTGTGTGAGAAGTTATTCGTTCACCGTGGGTAGGAAGGGGCACTGATGTGATTAAGACACACGTTTTAAATTGTAACAAGTATTGTTCTTGGAAAACACTGTGTTTTGGGTTTTCTCATTTTGCGGGTTGAAAGCGAAATGTTGGAGAGCAAGGGGGTGTTGCAAGCGGGGGAGACGACCAAGAGTTAAGGTGAGGGGTTTGTAACCAATTGGGTTGTTAATTGTAAAGGGTTTGAATAAGGGAGTTGTTTTTAAAGTTTTTTAAAGCATTGTGGGATGCAGGTTTCACAAATCTCAGTGTTTTGCAACTTAGAATTTTAGAAAACAGTATGAATGTCTTGAAAAGCATTTGCTATTAAGACCATGGGAATGTAATGACATGCAGACCGTTTTCTAAACACCTATTATTTTCCAACAACCATTAAAACTCTCTGTTGTCAAATTTTTCATTCTACAGGTTGAAAGTGAAAGGTTGGAGAGTGGAGTTGCAGGTGGGGGAGAGGAAAAGCAAACAAAAGTGAGGTGAGGTGTTTGTAACCGATTGGGTTGTTACCTCTAAAGGGTTTTAAAACATTATTTGGGTTGTTTTCTATAAAGGGTTTCCAAATGTTAAGTGGGTTGCAGGTTACAGAAAACCCAGTGTTTTGCAACCTAGAATTTTACAAAATAGTATGAATGTCTTGAAAAAAAATTGTTATTTAGACAATAGAAATGTAATGATAGGCACCATTTTGTAAACACCTAGTGTTTTCCCACAACCATTAACACTGTGTGTTGTTGGCATTGGATGATTTTGTAGGTTGAAAGTGAAAGGTTGGAGAGCAAGGGGAGACAAAAAAAAACATCTGAAGTGAGGTGAGGGGTTTCTTACTGTTTGGGTTGTTAGTTGTAAAGGGTTTTAAAACATTATATGAGGGTTTTTGTTTGTAAATTGTTATCAAACTTTAAGTGGGTTGCCAGTTGTGTAAAACCTGGTGGTTTGCATCTTAGAATTTTACAAAACAATATGAATGTCTTGAAAAGATTTTGTTATTTAGACCTTAGGAATGTAATGAAAGGCACTATTTTATAAACACCTAGTGTTTTCCAAGAACCATTAACACTCTATGTTTCACCACTTTCAACAAGTTTATTCATTATTGTCGATAATGGCAAGAAATTAGTGTTCTTGCTATTTGTAATGCACATGTACATATATAGGCTTAAAAACTACAAGGGTTTGGGTATGTTGTGATATGGGTTGTAATTTTATAAACACCTAGTGTTTTCTATTTCATTGCATTGCACATCTTTCAAATTGTATTACTTCACATTGCATAACTAATAAGTAGATGTTGATAGATAGATGAAATTTTTTAAATTACAATATAGTTTTTTTATAAAGTCAACCTAAGCAGTTATGCAGTTACTTCACATTGTATATAGCTAATAACTATAGCCACAACTATAGGGATCTCCACCTGTGCAGCCAAGTACTATTCTCAAAGATATTAATTCCTTGATTCTAGAGTGATAATTTCTGCTACCAATTGCATTTGTTTGTCATGGCATTCCATGAGACCACATTTGTTTGAGGTATTTTTTAGATAGTTCACTATCTTGTCTATGAAAGCATAATAGTAAGCAACAACATAAACAAGGTAGTGAATTGTTTGAAAAAATGCCTCAAAGAAATGTGGTCTCATGGTGATTAGAATGCCATGCCAAGCCATAGACAAGGAAATGAATTGGTTCTATGTATGATTGCTTATCTATGGCTTTCCACTATGTTTTGGCAAACACATACTCACCTCTCACTATTTTTTCCAAAATAATTATAGATAGTTAGAGTGATAATTGCAAATATATGATGATAATTAGAGTGATAATTGTAGATGGAGACCCCCTAACAAAATTTTGTTACAAAATGGGAAACACCTTATTTAACAAGCAATGTAGTTTGGCTCATAGATATATATTTTCATCTTCAGTAGATGTATCAACAATATATTCTGAAACTATACCCACAACTATACAGAACTCCACCTATGCAACCAAATACTATTTTCAAAGATCTTAATGCATTCATACTAGAGTGATAATTGCAGCTGTGAATTGCATTTATTTGTCATGGCATTCCATGAGACCACATTTTTTTGAGGCATTTTTTCAAACAGTTCACTGCCTTGTCTATGTTTTTGCTTACTAATATGCTTTCATAGACAAGGCAATGAAATGTTTGAAAAAATGCCTCAAAGAATTGTGGTCTCATGGTGATTGGAATGCCATGACAAGCCATAGACAAGGAAATGAACTGTTTGTATGTGTGATTGCTTATCTATGGCTTTCCATTTTGTTTTGGAAGACATATACTCACCTCACACTATGTTTTCCAACTTGCAATCATACTATGCATATATATGGTTGTCGGAAAAAAATGGGTGTTTACTTTCAAAGCATAATAGTAAATTTGGATTTTCATGGAATTCCAACATCATGGTGATTGGAATGCCATGACAAGCCATAGAAAGGTAATGAATTATTTCTATGTATGATTGCTTATCTATATGCCATTGTGTTTTGGCAGATGTATACTCACCTCACACTATGTTTTCCAACTTGCAATCATACTGTGCATATATATGGTTGTTGGAAAACATTGGGTGTTTACTATCAAAGTATAATAGTAAATATGGATTGTCATGACATTCCAACACCATGGTGATTGGAATGCCATGACAAGCCATAGACTGTGCAATGAACTATTTCTATGTATGATTGGTTATCTATGGCTTGCCACTGTGTTTTGGTAGACATATACTCACCTCACACTATTTTTTCCAACTTCCAATCATACTATGCATGTATATGGTTGTTGGAAAACATTGGGTGTTTACTATCAAAGCATAATAGTAAATATGGATTGTCATGGAATTCCAACACCATGGTGATTGGAATGCCATGACAAGCCATAGACTGTGCAATGAACTATTTTTATGTATGATTGCTTATCTCTAGCTTGCCACTATGTTTTGGCAGAGATATACTCACCTTCCAGTGTGTTTTCCAACTTGCAATCATACTGTGCATGTATATGCTTGTTGGAAAACATTGGGTGTTTACTATCAAAGGATAATAGTAAATATGGATTATCATGGCATTGCAACACCATGGTGATTGGAATGTCATGACAAGCCATAGACTATGCAATGAACTATTTCTAAATTGCTTGTCTATGGTTTGTCATGGAATTCCAAGACCATGGTGTTGGAATGCCATGACAATCCATATTTAATATTATTCTTTGATATATTTTTTCAACAATCTATATTTACTATTTAGCCATGGTGTTGGAATGCGATGACAATCCATATTTACTATTATACTTTAATGATAGCTTTTTTTCAAGCATTTGTAGCTTGTTCAAAAGAACCTATTTTAGGCTTTTAGCCATAGCAACAAGGTAGTGAACTATTTGATAAAATGTCTCAAAGAAATGTGCTCTCGTGGTGATGGAATTCCATGAAAATCCATATAGTAGCAAGGCAACAATATTGATTGTCATGGCATTCCATCACCATGAGACCACATTTCTTTGAGGCATTTCTTCAAACACTTCACTGCCTTGTCTATGCTACCACATTTTTCATACATGTCTACCAAATAATTTTATCAAACAGTTCACTACCTTGTTGCTATGGCTAAAAACCTAAAACAGGTGCTTTTGAACAAGCTATAGATGCTTGGAAAAATCTATCAAAGCATAATAGTAAGAAACAACATAGAAAAGGCATTGAAATGTTTGATAAAATGCCTCAAAGAAATGTGGTCTCGTGGTGATGGAATACCATGAAAATCCATATTGCTTCCTTACTGCTATATGGATTGTCATGGCATTCCATCACCATGAGACCACATTTCTTTGAGACATTTTATCAAATAGTTCACTGCCTTGTCTATGCTACCACATTTTTCATACATGTCTACCAAAGCATTTTATCAAATAGTTCACTGTATTGCTACTATGGCTAAAATCCTAAAATAGGTAATTTTGAACAAGCTATAGATGCTTGGAAAAAATCTATCAAAGCATAATAGTAAGCAATAACATAGACAAGGTAGTGAACTGCTTGATAAAATGCCTCAAAGAAATGTGCTCTCATGGTGATGGAATGCCATGACAATCCATATTGTTGCCTTGTTGCTACATGGATTTTCATGGCATTCCATCACCATGAGACCACATTTATTTGAGGAATTTTATCAAACTGTTCACTTCCTTGTTGCTATGGCTAAAATCCTAAAACAAGTGCTTTTGAACAAGCTATGGATGCTTGGAAAAAATCTATCAAAGCATAATAGTAAGAAATAGCATAGGAAAGGTAGTGAACTATTTGATAAAATGCCTCAAAGAAATGTGGTATCGTGGTGATGAAATTCCATGACAATCCATATTGATTCCTTTCTGCTATATGGATTGTCATGGCATTCCATCACCATGAGACCACATTGCTTTGAGGCATTTTGTCAAACAGTTCATTTCCTTGTCTATGCTACCACATTTTTCATACATGTCTACCAAAGCATTTTATGAAATAGTTCACTACCTTGCTACTATGGCTAAAAGCCTAAAACAATTGCTTTTGAACAAGCTACAGATGCTTGGAAAAAATCTATCAAAGCATAATAGTAAGCAATAACATAGACAAGGCAGTGAACTGTTTGATAACATAGACAAGGCAGTAGACACAAGCTATTCCACCATTTGAAGAACCCTGTAGCTAAACTCAAAAGCCTTTAAAATTTTAAATAAGAAAATCCATTCAACTCTGTCATAGTCTTTTGAGATACCAAGCTTTAACAAAAAGCCTTCAGTCTTAGATTCAACCAAGGAATGTATATTCTCATGCACAAAAACAATAGAGTTAAGGATTTGTCTACCAGGGACAAATCCATTCTATTGAGGTGAAATCAAAGTAGGCAAGAGAATTAAGAATCTTGAAGTCAAAACCTTCGAAATGATTTTATAGATCGAGTTGTAGAGGCTTATGGGTCTGAAGGCCTCAAAGTTCATCGCTCCAGGCTTCTTAGGGATTAGAACTAGGAAAGTGGCATTCAATTATTTTAGGAGACTTCTGGATCCAAAAAATTCTGTAACAAAATTCACTACATTGTCTCCAACAATCTCCCAGAACCATTGGAAGAAAAACAAAATGAACCCATCCGGACCCGGAGCTTTACTCCCATCAAAAGAGAAAACAACCTTCTTGACTTCCTCATTGGTAGGAATAGCAGACATCATAGTGTTATTTTCCTGATTGATAACTTTAGGTATAGCCTCAATTAAATGATCCTGATCATTTTGGTTATTTTCATCGTTTTCAAAAAGAAATTTTTTAAAGAATAAAACATCATGCTTTCTAATATCCTCCTCCTCCTCATGCCTCGTACCATTCACATCAATCTGAGATATTTTGATGAAAACTATGTGTTTTGAGGTCGATAGATGAAAGTACCTGATATTTTTGTCACCTGCAGATAACCATAAAGCTCTAGATCTTTGCCTTCAGAACTCCTCCTCCTTTCTAATAATGTCATGCATCTTACTGAGTAGCTCATTTTCTCTTTCCTTTGTATCATTCAAATATCCCTCCCTCTAGATTTTATATTGAATCTTCCCCAGATCCATCTGAAGATCAGATTTAATCCTGAACATGTTCCCAAAGGACTCTTTTTTTCCATTTTTTCAAGTTACATTTTAATTCCCTTAATTTTTTAGCTATTCTAAGCATAGCTGTGCCGAAGATACTTATATTCCACCATTTCCTAATTTCCTCTTTGAAAGCAAGATGAGAAATCCACATTTTTTCAACTCTAAAAGGGATATTTTTCTTCTTTTTTATAGGATCCGCAACAAAACTAATAGGAAAGTGATCAGATCCAATCATAGAGAGAGCTTTAAGAGAACAGTAATAATAAAAAAACCAATGATTAGAAACTAAAGATCTATCTAATCTGACCTCTATAATATACATCCCCTTTTTGTGATTCGACCAGGTATAGGAAGCTCCATGTAAATCCAGATCAATCAGCCCCTGGTTGTCAATGAAACTCTGAAGATCCTCTTTGCTCTCCTCATTGATCTGGGAACCTCCAAATTTTTCTTCATTCATTAAGGGCGTATTAAAGTCACCCATAACAACCCAAGACTCTCTATCAAAAATCCTCCTAAAGGCAGCCAGCTCCATCCAAAAGGATTTTCTAAGACCTTTTACATTGGGGGCATAGATGTTCAATTGGATCCAACTGTAATTATCCCTAATATGTGTGAATCTAGTAGCAATATAGTTCGTACCTTCCAAAATTGGATCCCCTTTGATTATGTGACAATTCCATAAAGTAGCAATACCTCCTAAAGCTCCATTCGAGTTTTTTCCATGAGTACTACAATGCTGAAACAGTTTCAACTTTTCAACTTTTTCCTTTGACATTTTTGTCTCCTGAATAAGAAGTATATTAGGCTTGTGATCTCTGAAAAAATTGCGTAGAACATCCTACTTGTGGGGACTATTAAGTCCCCTGATACTCCAAGACATAATCTTCATTAATTACCAGGGGAGTTGAGGCACTTCGGGATGGTTTTTTTAGACCCATCCGCAATATCCTAAAAATTGTTATGCTTTCTTGTCCATTTAAAATATTTTTTCCCTCGAGAGTTCTTTGTTGCTCCACAGTCCGCCTTTTCTTTTGATTTGGTAGAAATACCACTTGGAGTCTTCCATTGTTTTTTTTTGTTTTTGTTTTTCTTTGATAATATCTCTTCTTTATCAGTCTCATCTTAACTATCCGTCTCTTTACTAGATTCCCATTCCTTATCAGTAAGGAGCCTTTGTTCCCAGGGTAATGTCTCCATGATACCATTCGAATGAAAAGTTGAAAAGTTGCTAGAGAGTTCAGTAGAATGGTCTGGATTATCGAGGGAATCCTTAACAAATTCCAAGGATTTAGGATCCGTAAACTGATCTACACCCGAAGGAAAAAGACCTTCAGAGGAAGGGTGTGGGAGAGGGATGTTCAGCTCCAAGGATAGCCCCTGAATGGGAATATCCTCCAAACCTGGGATCCCATCATTTTTCTCAACTGGGGTCAGCTCTTGGGAAAAGGGGTAAGCTTCTTGATTCGGTTTTTCTTCCCTAGTCATCTGATCTTCATTGGATTCTTTTTCCTTAATAGGTAAGGTATTCACAAGATCATTTTGTTGGGGATCCAGCAGAGCCTCACCATTAGTTTCCATAACCACTTCTGCCTCATTAGAAGTTCTTTAAACATTAAACTCTTTATTTTCAAGACAGTCTCCTAATTTCTTTTGCCATCATTCAAAGAACCGGGGCATGTGCAGGATCATGGTATGCCAAAAGTGGCAATGGAGGAAAAAATACGTGTTTCTACGACTCAAAAACGCGAAAATGGTGAGTTGACTTTTTGGAGCTGGGGTGACTACCGAGGCAGAGGGAAAACTTAGTTTTAGGAATCGGATATCCGATTTGGATCGGATATCCGATTTGGATCGGATATCCGATTTTGTTCAGTGTAAAACAAATCTCATTCCGACCCAAGCAAAAGGCTAAATCTCATTCTGACATAAGCAAAAGGAATCGGATATCCGATCCAAATCGGATATCCGATTCAAATCGGATATCCGATTTTGGTCAACTGTATATATAAAAAAAAGCCGCGACCAAAACTCATTCATTTTTATTTTCGGCTCATCATCGGGGGGCGCATAGTGGAGAGCGAAATCCGATATCCGATTTGGAATCCACCTCTATCAGGTAAAATTTTTAATTTTTAATCAAATTTTCAATTAGATTTGTTTATTTTTAATTGATTTTTTTCAAAATATTGTTTTTTGGTAGAAAAAACTAGGGTTTTTTGGTAGATTTGCAAAAAAACATAAAAAATTGAAGAAAAATAGTAAGAAACTACTTTTTTTTAAAATGTAATGGCATTTCCATAGCATACAAACATTGAGAGCAAATAAAATACAGAGTTCAATCCATGAATTATAGAAAATAGATTTTTGTTGGTTATATTCATATCGCTGATTACATTGCACAAAACATACTACAACTGCATAAATATCAAATGGTGACATTTGTTATGCTACCACATTTTTCATACATGTCTACCAAAGCATTTTATCAAACAACACTACCTTGCCGCTTATAGCTAAAAACCCTAAAAATGTGACCGCTTATGAACAAGTTATGGATGCTTGGAAAAGATCTATCAAAAGCATAATGGTATAATAGCATAGATTAGCGAAGTGAACTGCTTTCAAAATGCTCGAAAGAAATGTGGTCTCATGGTGATGTGGCTGGCGACAACCATAGCAATTTGCTTGTCATGGCATTCGCTATGGCATTCCATCACCATGAGACCACATTTCTTTGAAGCATTTTTTCAAATAGTTCACTACCTTTCTATGCTACCACATTCTTCATACATGTCTACCAAAGCATTTTATCAAACGCTCAACACCTTCATGCTATGGGTAAAGCCTAAAACAAGTGCTTTCAAACAAGCTATGGATGCTTGGAAAAAATCTACCAAAGCATAATAGTAGCATT